>JARFOC010048086.1:0-49907 GCA_031763485.1 Osmoderma eremita | reverse complement strand
ACTGCATGCCCTGTATTCACCCATGATTCATCAGTATATATTATAGTTCGACCTGAAATAATTAAAATTACAGAAATTTCAAATAGCGAGAACTAAATTGTACCCTCTTCTCTAAATTTCTTGATCTGTCGTAAGTATTTGTGTCTCCACCGAATAATATATTGTCTTGTTCGATGAGTATACTTTTACGTCCTACTTGTCAAAATCTATTTTTGTAAATCTGAATCCACAACAGGGCTTTTAGAAATATCTTTTTCAACGCATCCACCATAGGGAGCTGGTTTCTGATTTTTTCAACTACCCTATTGCTACCACGGGCGAAACAAATGATGTGGATGAAATTAGCGAAAAATGGTTTGAATTAACTTACACTTTGGTTTCATCTGCTTGCCAGTTATTAAATATGACTTACTATCGACATAATTTTTACTCAAGTGCCTTCGTTGAATTGAATTGCGTTTGGGTATTTTTTTCGAAGTAACCCTTTCAATATTTTACCTTTCATAATTTTGCTAAAGGTATGTCGGCGTTTATGAATGCCTCCCGCAACTTCATAAAAAATTCTTATTAGACAATTTTTTGACATATTCTCTAACGATTCAACCAGACCACTTTGTGATCCATTTCCGAACTTAATTTTTTTTAACGTTGTCTTGATATAACCTATAATTTCTACACATTGAGAACATCATGGTGTAATCACACCGAGCCTCAATTCTTTAACATTTTGTACAATTAATAAAATCAATACTGTAATTTGGGAAAAATTTGCACAAATATGCAATTTTAGAGTTGGTAAAATGTACCATTCTTAATTACTTTTGATGGCCGTGAAAAGAACATTTGATATATCCAGAAAGTATGAAATTTTGTGGATATATTTTGCGTATAACCCAATCTCTATTATTACTATGAGCTTAATCTTATTTAAAAGTGAATTTTTGTCCTTGCGTATTGCGTATACAGTTTTCAATACACATAAAATAGTTATTATTGTTTGTATTCCAACAGATGTACACAATTTTTCGAACTTAGTATTTTAAAATTTGGAAGAAACCTAATAATTTGGCACCATTGCACTACTCACCATGCAATTTTGATTAGATTGGTGCACGTGTTCAATTGTAAATATCTTGTAACGCGTGTCTAAACACATTAGAAAACAGTGTTTCTTCCCGAATAAAAGGTGCTACCCATGAATCATCAATTTTTTACTTGCGATGGCAGGTATGCAAATTGGTTAAATCTAGAGAAATCAAAAAATTAAAAGAACTTATTATCGACTTGTCGATTTCGCGTCTTATAATAATGACATTGAAACGCACAGCCTTACATCACCTCATCAACCGGGATAAATAAATACTTTCGTTCAAATTAGTTACTGAAAATTTCCGGTGACATTAATCTACACGTTGAATAAAGTAGGGTTAGTAGCTAGTTGAACACTTTATATCTATATCATATTATTGTTAGTGTTAGTTCGAAGTTATTAGAAACCCTAAAATTAATAGGATACGTAAAGCGTTGGAAAACAGAACGAACATGGAAGATGATCGAGTCGCAATATTGGAAGGCCAACTGGCGCAGGCCAAACAGATCGCTGAAGAAGCCGATAAAAAATACGAGGAGGTATAGAAACACAGACAAAGTTACCACTTTATTTATTTACCACCGGAAGAATATGGATGTCTTAACAAGAAGCGCGTGTTTATTTTAGAAAGCGATAGTTTGTTTTCAAAAATCATGTGTATTCTTCCGTCGGTCGTACGATACTATGTTATTCTTTAGGGCGGTCGGTATGTCATTTTTCTTTCAGGGAAATGTTTTTGTAGGAAATCTCAAGGATATATGCTGTGATATGCAGTAGCCGTCTTCTTCTTCGTGGGATTACATTATTCATTCATTGTCTCGACAACAAGGTCATGTATGTACGTTACGGCATACTTAGAGAGTGACTCAGTCTTATATTTAAAAAAAGTTTTATGTCTTATTAATATATACATACGCCGTGTTCCAGAAGACGAACCTATCATCCGGTATTTCCGGTATTTGTTGCGTTTCTGCGAAAATCCCCCAGTTGCAACAGAAAAAAAATGCGATGATAACTAATACAAATGTATTTTATATCTTGTATTGCACGAGTACCATCAATATTTGTCATATACAAATGAAGGCTGTTGGTGCTAATGTATACAGATTCAATTGAAATATTTAACATCACCTCTTTGGAATGTTGTATCAAAATTTGCATAGGATTAAAAAAATAAATGTTTTACCCGCGCAAATGGTGTAACCTGTCATATTAACCGCCAACTTGAGATTTGTATTCATGGTAAATTCAACCATATCAAATTTTCATTCATACAATGTATGTTTTCGCTTTTGCATAATAAATTAGCGATGGATTTATGCGGTAATTTTAGATCCACGGTTTCTAAGAACAACTGGTATTTGACAGTTGATGCATTTGTAAATTAATTAGTTTCATTACCGAAATCTTCAACTTGTTCTTATTTCTTAGAAAAACTAATTTTCATAAGCTCTTATTTTATCTAAAGAGCCAATAACAAATAGTTTATTTTCCTCGAAACCCTTGTAATGACAATAACTTCTGAACAAAGAAAGATAGCGATTTTTGGTTTTCACCATTCTCTTCGGTTATTTATGCCACAACTACGATATTACCGATTTATCATTCTATTTGAAATTTTCAAGGAAAGATAAATATTTGCATAATTTTCAAAAACACCCTCTGTTATTACTTTGAGCAACCACGCAATTCCAAATTCAAAAAATTCAAAATTCTCTTTCTAATGGGCCCAGAAACTAAAATCAGTTAACGTAAACGGAAGTTATGAGACTGGTTTTCAACGCAGACATACCCTCTTCCACAATACCTCTCATGGGGAAGTTACGCTAAAAAGTGTTAAATAGAAATTGTGTAAAATCCTAATCTCTTCATAACAATTTTAATGTATCTTGAACTTAAGGGGAAAATGTCGAATTTTGATTCACCTGGCGGTCATATTTTTGCTGAAATTCCCCTATGATCAAGATTTTTGTCAAATCAAGGTTATAAGATGAACGCTTGAAATCTGCGGTGTTATAAAACCTTTTCCAACAAATCTTTAATAGTGTAACAGAAAGAAATGCCTATATTGTCTCTGAATTTATGCTGCAAAGGTGCCGAATATAATTCTGGATTCGTGTAATCCGTCATTTGTTCCATTTTTATTTTTGCTCTGATCTGTATACACTGAGAGAAATATATTGTAAAGATTAACACAATTGTTGTAAAGTTAACCAGAATTTAGTTAACTTTATCACAATTGTGTTAACCTTTACAACATATTTATCTCATTGCATAGTTATTACTTCATGCATTTTATTATTTTTAATATATGAGCAATATACATATATGGATCTCAAAAAAATTGCTGTCAATATCTGGCATGTAAAGATAAATTGAAGTATATCCATATATATCATATATAAATAACTTCTGGATTACACGACATATCTGATGACATATCTGATGACTACTAAACCCTCACCAGTGTAGGATGGAAAGATGCCTGTTCGTTCTTCAGTACGGCGTATCGTCAACTTCATGGCGTATTCTCCAGGCGATAGCTAAGCCACCGGTCCATAGTTCATTGAAGTATATGAACATAATCACATGTGTGATCCAGAAAGTATATTTTGTAATATATTCATATACTTCAACTCAATTCTCTATGGACTGGTAGGTTAGCTATCGCCTAGAGAATACGCCATGAATGCGCAACTGTGCGTTAGATGACTCTGGAGTTTTACGAAAGGGACATTCTAACGTGAAGTTGACGATTTAGCGTACTGCACGAGCAACAGACACCTCACCGTCTTACACTGATGAGGCAGTAGTAGTCCGAAACAGCTGTCTGTACGTGAGAGTCTATGGTTACAGATTCAGATGTGTTGTGTGATCCAGAAATATATTTTGTAATATATTCAATATATATGAAATTCTGTTTATATAAACTTCAATGCCAATAACGTTAGTATACCAAATTTGCATCAAGGTTGTTAAGTTATTAGCACCACCAACTTTCGATGTATAGAAACAGAAAGTGCAATCAACGGATAATATTTTAAACGCCGTATAAATCAATCATAATTCATCGATATATCCGGTATTTGTTTGTCGCATTGTATTTAAATCATATGAGCACGAGGTATCGACACATTAACATTCCACCAGACAAAATTTTTATGCACAGCTAATAGGTACCTACATGACCTTTAATTGTCGCGACACTATTGTCCATGTCCATTTGCGCAAGGTTATTACCTCCTAGTACATAATATATATTCTGTACATAGTAATTATGCATGTTGTTGATATATGATCGAAAATTTCCTCCAGTGCCCGCAAAATTCTCGAAAATCGTTCCTTGGCCGATGAAGAGCGCATGGACGCTTTGGAGAACCAGCTGAAAGAGGCTCGTTTCTTGGCAGAAGAGGCCGACAAGAAATACGATGAGGTGCCCCCGCAAACTTAGCATAATTTCAGTGTGTCGTTGATGTGATTCTGACTAACTCCACGGCTACTTACTACTCAAAACCAACCAAACACCGTTCGCTATATTATACATAATTAGTGCTGCGTTTTCTCTGCGTTTGAATTAACATTCAATCTCCTATAATGTACGATATATGCAACCCTGTTTCTTTCTTACAGTACTTTCTGTTTTGGTAATGTTTGCGTTGCGTAGCCGAAAAATTGGGGTACGAACACCATGGAACTACTTTATGACAATTATCGTGCGCTTAAAGCGTCTGTAAGAAGAAAGAAAGTAGTTAGATCGCAGAAAATAGTGTGATGATGATATTCGGGGGTATTTGTGTATTTGTTGCAGTGAGGTGTTGTAAAAAAAAATATCCATCGACACGCATCGATTCAGCAATTTTCCAATTGTGTTTGAACGCTTAAATAGTAACACCAGTGTTACCAAGTGAAATTAAAGAAGAGAGAAGACAATAGTGAAAATAAAAACCGTTTTCAGTTGCGACGATAACTATAAAACGTAGTTTTATATTTTGTTTTTATTTTCCGCGAAAAAACATTGTTTTTGACAATTTAGTCAATACCTTCTTCGAATCGACGTGTTTTAGTGAAACGAAATAACTTGTTAACTCATCCTATGCGGAATTGTTGCAATATTTTTGTTATAAACGGAATTACGTATATGTTTATATAATGGTGTATACACCCGATTAGATAATAATTTTTTTAAGCAACATTTACGGAGTTTTCGAAAGAAAAGATTGGATTAAAAGAACTTATTTTTCTAAATTTATTTATTGCACCATTATTTACCGTTAAGGTTTAAATGATATAATTAGACTAAAAAAAATCACGTGCAGCTTATCTTGGTTGTGGTCAAATTAGCCTTAGTTAAAAACTATACTGAATGAAATTCATGGTATTTAGAAGAAAAAATAGTATATATATTTATCAGTCAGAATAAATATTTGTAAATATCCTTTTTGTATATAGCAATTTCCGGATATTTATTTAAAATATATAAAACACCAAACACAGATACTGACATAAAATCCAATATTCTCGGTGTTTATTTATTTCTTCTAAATTCAAAAGTTCCGTTACTACATTAAATACAAATTTTTTAAATTTTATCCCTGTGGAGATGTACTTGTATGACAAAGATTTGGAATGGAAAATGTTGATATTTATTCGATTGGGATTTAAACATGGACTTCAGGTGGTTGCCTAAATAGTGAAGAATATCCGTGCCTACCAATTGATTAGGCTACTGTTTCGAGTTATTTTGGACGAGTGTTGCCGCAAAAGAAGGATGGCCAAATCGTTTGTATAGGCTGCAAATCAGATGAGTACGTTCCATGGTGCATATTTTCAGTTTATTTGGTGCATTCTTACGGTTTTTATAAGGTACGAACAATTAATCATGAAACCAAAAAAGTCGAAAGTTTAGCAAAATGTCACGTAAAAGAGGCGAAGAAAATGTGAATAATCTTTTTAAACTTTATTGAAGGAAAAATGTGAAAAAGGACTTCTGCTCATCTTTGTAAAATCCTGTAAAATCTTTTTTAAAAGGAAAATGAAAACTAATATTGGGAAATTTTCGATTGATATGCTGAGAAATAGACGGACCAACTCTTAATTTCGAATTTTTGTTGCTTAAGTATATGAAACATATTTGTTATTTAAATAATCAGCGCAAAATTAAGTCATCTGATAAAAAAAAATACCCTTACCACCTCGATGAGTGAAGAACTCCTGGATACGTATTTCGGCAACTAAGTTGCCATCCTCTGAAGAATCTACGAAGGAAGATAATGTTAGACGTCGTACTCTGGGAGATTTGCACCACACAGAACACCACTTCAATAACACTACCTTGCGGCTTATAATCTAAGTCTGACTAAGACTAAGATTGACTAAGTAAGACTTCCCTTTCCTCCCATGCCGCGAAATGAAGGAGGATCTCAGGCAAGCAGGTGCCTGAGATCCTCCTTCATTTCCTCGAACCACTTCTTTTTTGGTCTACCCCTTCTCCTCTTACCGCCATGTCCCAAGAGGAGTGATTTCTTAGTGTGCCTGTAGTTGTCCATTCGCCAAATATGTCGCAACCACCTTTTATACCACCTATTCTTTGAATGATGTTTGGTTGATTGTACATAACCATCACCTCCTTATTTGTTCTTCTTCTCCAATTCCCGTGCATATCGTGAACCCCACCAAAAATCCTTCTAAGCACCTTCCTTTCGCATCTTTTAAGTTTTTCTTGGTTTTTTGACTTAGAACCCATACTTCGCTACCGTACAATACCGATGCAAGAACTACCGTTTTGTAAATCCGGATTTTTGTGCCTCGTGATATGCTTTTGGACCGCATTGCACGGCTCCCCTTAGCGATTCTCTTATCGATTTCAATATCTTCACTGCACCCATTACTGATGGTTAGCCGAAGATACTCGAATTGATCGACCCTTTGAAAGCTCCAAATATTTTGTCTTTCCTCGTTTATACGAAGACCATACTTTTCTCCTGCGACCTCTAGTTTTATAAAGATTTTTTTCCAACTCTTTCCTGGATCTTGTGATAAGTGCGATGTCATCTGCATATCCTACTGCCTGATGTCTGTTGTAGTAAATCATCCCTTTGGCATTAATTTCGCTATCTCTTATGATACTTTCTAGCAGCAAGTTAAACAACATGGTGGACAGGGGATCATCTTGCCTTAATCCTTTATTAACCACTCGATCAACACTTAATACTAAACCAAAAATACTAAAATTGAAAGAAAGATTTGGAAAGAAAGTCATAAAAAAATGCGGATTTATCCACAAAAATTATTTTTAAGGTATATTAAGTCAGAATGAAGCCTTAAGACATTTCCTAAAATCAAGTGACCCAAGCAAGAAGAAAACATTTAGTCTTCCACAACCAAAAATACTAAAATGGAAATAAAGAGTTGCAAAGAAACTTGTCAAAAAATGTGAATTTGTAGCATAAAAATTATTTTTTAAGGTATATTAAGTTTATACTTACTTAAGTCAGAGTAAAAGCTTTACTATATTTTTTGAAAATCAAGTGACAAGCCAAATAAAACATAATCTTCCTATACGCAACAGAATAGAATGTGCCAAGTTTAATTGTTATGATTGTTTTATAAGATTCCCATTTAAAGTCAGAACCGCGGAATTTTACTTCCAACCAACCGAAAGCAAATTGTAACAGGTACCTTATATAACCGCAAAAATCTCTATTAATAAAAACATTATTCGACTACGCACCATAAACATTCACCGTTTTCAGGTCCGTTAGAGTGCAACTTAGTGTTTCCTGTACTAATATACCAGAAACCATCGCCAGAATATGCAACGCATAGATTTCTATGCGCATATTACTAATTTCATACATATTAACGTGATTGTTGTGTTTTTTTTTCTTTTTCTTCTGGTCGTTTTTTTGCTCCCTTACATCTATAATAGACCAGAGCTACATAGTTTAGTTCTAAGTACTGTTACGTGAACGTACGGATAATAAACAGATGCTTTCTTTGCCCGAGGAAGATAGACTGCAAGCGATGTATGCCTATAACTTACCTTACCGACGTTACTGTAAATTTTAACACGCAACAATCGCTGCAATTAGCCGGTTAAAGTAGTTCACGCTTAATTATGTATTATCTATAACTTTACCAGTTTGCATTATGTTATTCTACTACATTTACGGTTAAATGTATATAATATTGCGGTATAGTAAGGCAAGTATTAAAAATATCAAATACTTTGGAATTGTAATATAAAATTAAGAAATTGTAGATACTTTCTCGCACTTATTGTTTTGTACAGGGTTTTCTTCCTTAATAAGAAAACGGTTTTGATTTGATTTCCAATATTCCTAATCTTTACGTAAGGAATCTTTATAGTAACAATTTTTGAAAATGTCAATATGTAAAATTATTGGTTGCCCAAAGGAAGATTGTTTCATCACAATTACACTTCTAGAGATAGAAGTGGTAATTTTTGTTTAGGCTTCTTCGGAAGACAGCGCCTGTTCCATTCATGTTCTGTCCAATTGGTTAAAAACCTTCTTTTGTTTCACTATTTGCAATGCCAACTGAACAAAATTATAGTCCATTTATAAGCCATGATAGCATAGTTAAGAAAAATAATCTAGGGACTCTAATGGTCAGCCTAGTCTGCAGTTTCGATCTCCAATGTCAAATCCTATTTTCTGTATCCTCTTAGTGCATTCAGTTTCTATCTGATGGAACCTTTGAACATGAGCAACGATTATGTTTTTTTTAATTGACACTTTTCTTCTGTTTCACTAATTTATTTGCTTAACTCCCTTAACATTAATACGCTTTAACATATTGGGATGATTAAATCTTAAGCATACTGGAGAATGGAGATGCGATTAATGCTCAAATTTCTTTTCAGAAACTTCTTAGCCTTTATCAAGTATAATAGTTGTATTTATGACCAATTTGAGTTTTTTCCACTGCTTTTTATTATTTTGAAGTTAATACATACCTCCCTTTAAAAGTTTCATTTTGGAAAAATACACCGTCTTTCCATTCAACCATTTCTGCTGCAAAGGATTCCTATTTTAGAGGACGTAAATGTGCCAATGAGTTTTTCTTTAATGAGATTTACTAATTTCCACGTGTATCCATTTTGAAAGCGTGACACGTTTCAGCAAGGTATAACATTCATAGAAATCGACTATATTCCCAGCATTCAGTTGCCATATTTGTCAGTTCGCATTTACGTTTTTGATTGTTGCAATTCCAAGTTCCAATTTCATTAGATCAGCGGTGCTCATGTAGTAATCATAAGTCTAGATCTTAACCATTATGTAATTTTCTCTTTATAAGGATTCGGAATAAAGTAAAATCGATGTGTAACTAAATTGTTTTCCATATACGATAAAATATTCATCTGAGAGGAGATACTAGGTTTTAGAAGTTTGATTCATTTCAAAATGTGTGTCGAAAAGTGTCCGTTTTTATTTCATGGGTTTTCTAATTTGTAGTTCCAAGAAATTTGATTGCAATCTCATTTTCATCGATAATCTTACTATTCACCTTAGAAGTTAAAATTATTCCTTATCAACTGTTTTTTACTTAGAAAGTTCGTATTGAATTAGACTTGGTGGTACTGTCATTTAAAATGTAACGGAGTCGCAAAAGCAAATCTAATTTAGGAAGTACATTGTTTTGTTACAAAACAATGTACTTCCTAAATTAGATTAGTCAGTATCTTTTTACTAAAAATCTTTAGTTTGATCTGTAAGTTATTGCTCGACTTCTAAAACCTGATTGACTTGATGCTTTCAGAACATTTATAAAAAGTGGGAACATATCCGATGCTAATACTATTTAATGTTTTGGCATTAACAGAAATGTCGGTAACTAAGCAATTTATTTTGCCGGCATTTTTATTACCACCTTAACTCCTCGGATATTTGTAGATTTTTCGCATTCCATCTAAGTCTATAATTAACAGATCCTTAATTGGGTAGCACTATAAAAATAATTGTTCATCCGTGAGAAGATGTGATGGTAGAACGTGGTCATAATATAATTAGCGGAGATCGAGTACCTATACGGCACAAGTCATTATAGTGCCGCAGTAAAGCGAAACACGCTAACATTGAGAAGACACTTGATAATTAGCGATTTCGTACAGAGTGTGAATTTGTAAAAATATACAGAATATCTTACTGAGACGGAAAAGTATCTTCAATACCTAACTTAGTCGAAAGTACAGAAATAGTTTTGCAAGATTTGCAGCAGATCGGGACGAAATAATAGACTTTGTAAACGAGATAGTGTGTAGATATTCTTAGTTTTCTCGAACAATTAGATTATAATTTTGCATTTTTCACTGAATAATTCTAAAAGGTATCCAAGCTTTGTTTTGATTTCACGTAATGCAATAAAAAGAAGAATCTATTTCCTTTAACTTAATAATATTTGAAAATCTTCCTTGGGCAAATGCGTTTATTCTTTATTTACATTCACGTAATGTACTGATTTTTCTCTAACATTTACTGCTGCCCGTTTTATAGCTTTCCCTAGATATGAAATGTTTTCTTTTTCTTAACAATGTATTCTCTTCGTTTGAATTGCGAACATTTTTTTTAAACTTCTTTGATGTAATACAGGTAGCCCGTAAATTGGCCATGGTAGAAGCCGACTTGGAAAGAGCCGAAGAACGCGCAGAGACGGGAGAATCGTAGGTTTTCAGTATTTTACGTTTGCAGTGGTTACATTTTGCCTTTCGCATATGTACTAGCATGCCTATCTAATTTACATCTAGAATAGATACGATATTATTACATTACATACATTATTAGCCATAGCTTTAGGCAAATTTAGCATTCAACAGCGTTCGATACAGCAGAGGCAAACACACACTGCAAGCTAACGACAGCAAAGCAAGCTGCACAGTGTCACCTAATTTTATTTTCGATGTTATGACATACTGATCATCTAATATTTATCTCTAGACGTATGCATGTTGAAAGTATTAATTTATTAATCGATCTTGAAATGCGGGGTTATTCACATTTTGTTTTCGTTCAAAGTAGCTTTCAATATGCAGAGTTTGCGATGGATTTTTGTTTAATTATCATTAATGCATTTTTTGATAACATTTCTTTGTTGATGTAATGAAACTAAACCTATTAGCTTTGAATGTTTGCATGTTTGTGTGTTTAATTTAGGTTGCCCGCAAATTGGTTATCATGGAAATAGATTTAGAAAGAGCAGAGGAGAGATCTGTACACAGTGACAGGTAGGATAGCTTCCGGCTGATTGCTTTTCATTCCTGTTTCGCTCTTATTTAGTTATAAGTAACTAAATGTATAAAGATTTGAGTATGTTTAGATTGTCGTTCAAAATAGAAATATTGTTATACGAGGCGAAATTAACATGAGGTATACCTAACCAGAAATAAAAAAGATTTAAAGGAACTATCTGAAGAAAATCTTCTCCCCAGGAAGGCCCCTCAAAACCCTCACGTTCCCTCACCTGTTACCATTTTGAATAAAAATATCTTTGTCACGAGCAGAAGATGCCAAATTTTCTTCGCAAATTTCTTGCCAACACAACCTTTGGTCAGGAGTCAAGGTGCAGCAATAAGGATATCTGCGGTAATTCTGACCCCAGAGAATCCTCCCATTATTCCAAAACATCGTCGATGGTTTTTTAAACGGTGGATATCATTTGTGTATTGTATCTAGTTTTTACAGCAACCAGATTTCATCACCTGTTACCATTTTGGAGAAAAATATCTTTGTCACTCCAAGTTTTCTTCGCAAACTTCTCGCCAGCACAACCTTTGGTCAAGAGTCTGGGTTGTCGCAATCCTGACGCTTTATTCGCTTCCAAATCCTCATTCAAAATTGTCAAAACATATGCTTCGCATATTCATATTTCATTTGCGATAACTGATCCACTAACACCATCTCTTCAACTTTTTTGGCGTTTTCTTCTATCCTTATTATCCCTAATGGATTCTCTACCCCTATTTGAAACGCATTGACCAGAATTTGATTAAAAAGATGATGGATAGTATCACCACATACCTGGCAGTCGCAATTCTGTGGTGATTGGCTTCTTTTGTCAAAAAACTTTATCACGCTTTTATGATCTATCTTTAAACCACTCATTCTCGCGTGTTTACAGCTGTACAAAATTGAAAAAAAATTATTAACATAAAACTTGACAGATACTCGTTAATAAGTTGCTACAACTCGATAGCAAACTATTGTCATGACGAGGCGTTCTTTTTATGGCTAGGTTGACTTGATTTTAATCTCCTCTCGTTAATTTTTAGATTTTGCAAAGATCAAATTGAATCTGGTTTTTTTTCGTCTTAAAATGATGCATGCTATCAAGAGTTTTTATTGGCAAAAATGTATATTTTCGAACGACAGTGTATACGTATTGTTCTGTATAATCTGCATTGTATTGTTATCTTTATGTTAAAATAATTTTTCTAAAATGTGAAACCACTTCCGTGTCTGATGGCGTAAATTTATTATTATACATTTTTTCCCGGAATTAATGCAACTATACATATGAAAAAAAAAACAATTTTGATTTTGGGTTTCGTATTTTTATCAATGTTTAACTTGATTTGAAATACATTATAAAGTTAGGATAAATTTATTACTTCCAAATGCATAAACGCTAATTTTCTGTTGTAATAATACAATAATATAAAAAAATACAATGGAAAGTATATTACATTAGAAACGATGTGAATTTAGCATAACTGTTTACAGCATATAAATATTTTGGAATATGTTAATAATTAACGCTTTCCAAACCATAGTCATTTATAAACAAAAAGGAAATAAAACCATAGTTATTATTGTTTGTGATTACACATCTTGTTTATTTCTCTTTTTTAATTAAACCTATGTACATAGTAATGACTTCTAGACAACGAAGTAATTACTCTAATTGTAATAAAATAAAGTTATTTTCACAGCAAGCAAAAGTTAATGCTAAATACAGTAACCAAAGTTGAACATGTTGAAATTATTTCATACGATAGAAATTTGATAATAGGAAATTTTTATTAAAACGCAATCACATATCCGACGAACTTTCAAGAAAATTGTTGTTGACAAGGAGGCCAAGTAAAACATCTGAATTTTTGTTTTAAAAAAATTATAAAACGCTATTCCATTCTGTTCCATCTACCTCAACAATCATCATTATTGGAAAAAATAATTTTATGGAGGATTTAGATCGAATTACCTTTCCAATAATGTAGTGCTTATGATACAGAGCCCATCATTTTTGTTTGTTTGTTTGAGAGGTCGAAAGGAGAGAGTTTTGTATGGAATAATTGAATGTTCTTTTTCAAATAATAAAGCTTTTACGAAAATCCAGATGTTTTAGCGTGTTTGCAAATGGAGATTTTCATTCATTTTTGTAGTGACACCCTGTATTTTAATTATCGTTCCTTTGCTACGGACCTTCTTTAGTGAAATTATTGATTCTTAAAATAATTTACTTAATAACATTTCCAATTAGTATCTTTTATGAATATCACACCAAAATATTTCAAGACATATTTTACTTGAAATATTAATTTATCTTTTATTTAATAAAATAATGATACATCTAGTGAAATTTATTTAGGAATTTGTAGAAATTATTTTAGTGCATACATTTCCAATTGCTGTAAAATACCACGTTTTTGTTGTCCATTAGATAACATTTTCAATGAATCTGATTTACGGAAAGTAGCTCACAGAGATTATGGTTGCATTAATTACACCTTGTAATCAGTGAATCGCTACTATGAATTCCGATTCAAAAAATATTGGTTGCTATACATTGCAGATTGTACATTAACTGCTTTATGTTTATTTCATATGCTTGTGTTTTGTAATTTTATAAGAAACTGTATTAATATTCCATTTGTTGTAATTTTGCAGGAAGATCGTAGAACTTGAAGAAGAATTGCGTGTCGTAGGCAATAACCTCAAATCACTGGAAGTGTCTGAAGAAAAGGTATGAAACTGCTCACTTGTTTTGATCGACTTTTAAACATCAAAATATGAGACTGGTATATTATATTCAGCACAAATACCTAACAGAACATGCTACAAATTTTTTGTTGGTTAGTTCTTAAAACCAGAATTTATTTCCTTTTTTTATTAAAATAATATAATATCTAATCTCATATTTTATTGTATTCAAATTTATCTACGAGCTGAGAAAATATACCAGAAAATATTTTTTGGCTCCCCAATCTCTTCATTTTACTTTAGATTAAATAGTAAAATATTGTGTAGTAAATAGTAGAAAATACCCTCGGTTCTGAGAGTTGTAGTTGGAAAAAAATATTACCCTTTGCTGGAATTGTATACAGGAAAAAGGCAAAAATATTTTCTCAGTTGGTAGTTGATTTATACCTACACTTTATACGATAAAAAAATAAATGTATCCATTTAGGCCAACCAACGTGAGGAGGAATACAAAAACCAAATTAAGAACCTTACCACCCGCCTAAAGGAGGTACTGACATTCAGAATATGTCTGCGTGTCTAACCTACCTTAATGTCTTGATTTTTGAATTGTTTAACAATCGTTTTTTCAGATATTTTTAGTTTTTGATTAATTTTTGCAGCATTGGAAACACCTTTGTGCCGATTTCGTCCCAAGGTGTATCCAAGGCCGCCCACTATTAACATGAAAATAACGGCTCTTTTATCTTTTTATTTTTTGTTTTTTTAAATTTTGTGATGTTTTTGCTGTTGTAAACTACTAACACTAACTGTTAACACAGGCCACGATTAGGGAGGAAGAATACTTCGTCACGCTAAAATCCCTGGACAATCAATTGAAAGAGGTAAAGGCATACTGAAGAAGATGGCAAGGAGACACATTGCGATTTTTGTTCCGCATTGTTATATAATCACGCCCTGTATATTTTGTTTCAACCTGTGTATCTTACTCCCCTTTTTTCGACTGACTTTTTCGCTCTACTGTTTATATATATATTTTTTGGTGTATTTAGATATTTTCTCGGTTGGGTATGATCTGAAGGTCGCTGTTCCAAAATGTTGGCCCAATTGTTCTTTCACTTCTATTTGTGTACATACATGCATACGTATATCTTGGTTTTCTTGCAGAGGACTTTATTATGAACGGGGTTCACGATTATGTCATTATTTTTTTTTAATAAGGGTTGAACGTATTTTGGGAATCATATTTATTTTTAAAGTTTAGTCACTGAGATTTTAAGTTTGTTATGTTTTTGCTTGAAAATTGGTCCAAGCCAGTAATATTTTCTCTCGTCATATTGGCTATTTTGATTTAAATAGTATAGAATATGTTACAAAGTTTTGAAAAATTGTTGCTTTTATCATATTTCATATGTATTTTTGAAATAAATTTTCATAAACGGAAGCTTTTCGCAATTTTAAGGTGTTCTGCTTTACAATTAGATTCATTAAATCATAAATTCTTAATTTGTTGATGCATTAATTTCGGTTGGCGATGGAACTTTGGCCGATACAGATTTTTTAGGTTATTAAATCGGCATTTTTCAATTTAGGGCACCACATAAGATGTCAGTTCTTTTTTTTTTTGGCAACGATAATTTTCTGCATTTATCAATGCAATATCAATCAATTTCTTGGGAAAAGTGGATGCCATACTTTTGTTTAAAATTGTAATGTTTGATTATTTATTATTTTAAAAATATATTGGACTCTTCATTTCCTCATCAGACGATCACATCTGCCACACCCCAAAAACTTAAAATCTAAATCTAACGACTAGTTTCAATTTTTACTCATTAAATTTGACTTGCACAATAAACATTTTTAGTAACTGGCTATCTACAATCATTTTTTTTAACCAATTGAACTGTTTGTTTTTCACTTGAACTTCTGTCATGCTTTTTGTCTTTGTCTTAGTCCGAAAACCATTCCTCAGCGCTACATATGGCTTCGTGAAAAATCTTTCATCTTTCCAATGTTTTCGGTTTTTGAACCAAAAAACCAAAAAAGTTTTCCGCGGGGTTTTTCCACGGCCGTCATACTTCTACTCTGTTCCAAATAATCTATCAGAATTATCCCATCTTTGTGAGAAAACTGAACTTATCGGCAGGTTTTTAAACGCGGAATTTTTTGGGTCGTAGAGATTCAAAATGCTTCCATTGTTGATTCCCCTCTAGTCTCTGCATCGTAGTGCCTGACCTCGTGTTTCATCAATAGTAACAAGATTCAAAAAAGTGTCGATGTGAAACGCACACGTTCATAGGAAATCCTATATATTTGAGCCCTATTCGTCGATTTTCCAAAATTATATCGGAATAATGGAATCAATGCTTTCTGGGCTGGACACAGCCCTAGTCATCCACCGTGTTTATTATTATTATCTTCACGGGATGTAGATCTAAATACTTAAAGGACACAATTCTGTGACTGATTACATCATTGATTGATTTCTATACATAACTTGCCAATGTTGAAGTTAGAAAAAAATGAAAAGTGCCAACTACATACAGATCGATATTATCAGATGACGATGACAGCATCGCATTTAGCGCCTAGGCGCACACCCATATATAGACATCAAATACTTAAGCGTAGGACTCATCCTCGAGATTATCAGTGACTAAACTTTTTTCATATAATTTTAAATTTGCTTATCTCACAAGGTTACGTCAACTTCGGTGCTAAAGTAAACAAGATATAATCGTGAACGCTAATGGAAATATATTGTATACATATATATATCGTGGTTTCGGTTGTATATTGATGCTGTGTTCAAGTTAATCCAAACACTTTTTTTTCTCACCTTGTGTATGTATAATCTGAAAGTGAAAAGCACGTCTCTTATAGTACACCTTCTTTGAATTGTTATATGCAGGCGTCCGCCACGAGAGATTCATGCGAGGATAAAATTCACGTCATCTCTGATAAATTACGCGAAGTAAGTTCCAATCACGAAACAGTTATAAGTATTTATTATTTAATAGTACACAGTACGTTTTATTGTCAATGTTCTGATTATGATGATGATGCACCATTTTTTTTTATCTTTATTTACGATAGAATTAACTATTCTGATCAATTGATTATAATTCTCACCTACATACGATCATGTTCATTAAAATAGCAGTGTTACGATATATCTTAAAATCCTGAATGTAACTTAAAAAACACAAATAATAAAATTATATAAATATTACTCCATATATTTTGAAACTTTTCTTCTTAGGCTATAAAGAAAAAAACACTTCTAAGACAAAATCATACTATTACCCTGTCTCTTAAAATAGCAGTCTGTACTCTATGCACTTTAAACGGCATTTCTACTTCGGCGTAGGGCTGCATTATACCAAATTAGCCGCCAGCGTCCTAAATGCTGTCAATTTTGTACAGTGGTCCAACACCATACCAGGAAAAGCATCCCCAAACCATTATTTTGGACCCCCCATGCTTAATAGTTTTTTTTGTGTACTTTGGATTAAATTCCGTTAATGGAGGTCTTCTAACATGTTGCTAGGACTCATGAACGTAAAAAAAAACAATCTTAGATTCATCGCTCCATAGTATATCGCGTCATTTCGTTGAATCCCATAATGCATATAGACGTGCAAAAGCCAATCTGTTTTTATTTGTCTTCTATTTAACAAAGGCACCTTTCTCGGCCTTCTACTCTGTAAATTTGCTTCTAAAAGCCTTTTTCTAACAGTAGGGCGCTTCTTTTTAGTAAACCTGAGGACGTTTCTATGTTCTGGAAATGTAGTTTTTCTTTTACCACCACGATTTTATGTTTTCTATTTTTTCCCATTTAATATCATCTTACAACATAATGTTTAGCTCGGCCCATTATAGTGTCGCAATCGGTTTATATTTAACGGTCAAACTGAATATATTATGTCACGACTGTCCCTAAATCCAAATTACTATTTTGACGAACACCTGCAATTCCCACATAGCTCTATATGATCGGGGATTCCCCGAATATCTGGTTGTTTCTCTACACATGGCAATACTTATGTATTTCAAAGTAGATACAATCAATTATGACACTTCCATGCAGCACTGCTATTTTAACGAACATGACTGTACATATATCAAACCCTAGACGCAGCTCTGAAAGTAAAATAATATAATATTCGTGGAGATTTTGGAAAGTTTCTGAAAAGTCCCAAGTAGAAATGAGTCCAAGAACATATTTTTCATTTTTTTATTTCATCATTTTTTTTCCATCTGTTCAATAAGATAAGAATAACTGTGTTGTCGATATTTTTGCACTATAATATTTCCCTGTAAAGAAATATATACCACCACAATCTGTCTGATGATAAGTTAATCTTAATTATGTAATGCACAAGATCATTGGAACTTGCCACCACGACTAACAATTACTGGTGTATGGGCATAGCCACTTTGTCTTGTGGGGATCGCTTTTATTTATTAACAGATGCAAATTTCTGGATTGAAATTGTATGACATTTAATCTCAGAGGTTTTACTTCGAATCAATTGGTACCTCTTAAAGTTTGCTAGGAAATATTGGACCATTCCTGTTCGAGACATTCGACAGGTTTCAAATTTTGACTTTCACTAAAAGGCTGAACTATTTCTTTTTTGATTTTAACGATCTTCATTCATTTTGAATTATTAACAAACTTATTCGTTTTCTCAAATCGGTGTGAAAACGGAATTTATTACGCAATTCTAATTGGCTAACTATTTTGACCTTGATTTTCGGGTTTTTGCTTCCCAATAAATATAAATGTGACATAATGGGGATAATAATTTACTTGTTCAAATGTTAGTTATTTTGGTAACAAAAAGAAGAACGAATTCACTTAGTTACAAATACATGCTTTTACCATAGTTTAATGTACTCTCCCATTTCGAAATTTTTGAATCTGCTTGATTATTTATCATTTTTTCAATGTTTAGACTTTGGTCAATATTGTCAATTCTTTTATATTCTATAAATAATCTTTAGAATAAAATCATAAATGGTCAATTTTCACTTTGTTGATATCTTCGAGGTATCAATGTCACGAAATATATTTTAAGGGGCGTTGGCAAACATTTATGCTGTCTACACGTAAATCTAATCCAGTACTTCATTTTCTCTTGCATCCTATTACTACATAAACTAGGTAATTACATATCTGAAGCTTCATTTATCATCGGTACCGCCCTCTTCTTTAATTCACAATTAGCGATAGCCTAGAAACCCGTATAACGGTCACAGTACAATTAGATCATCGAATTCTCCATAAACGTTGAAACGCGCTGCCTTTTTGTGAATGGTGTGCACCAGTGAGTCACACAGAATGCCACGTACTACACATTATTAAGTGTTGAAGATGACTAAATTATTTTAAAATGGGTTATATCACAAACAAAAATAATTTACGTGTTTTAGGTTAGAAAACTTTTTTTAATATATCCAAACAAATAAGCATTTTCATTTTTTTTCTTAAAATAAGTTAACTACATAAACAGCTTGTGTGACGTGTGTTATCTACACATATTAGATTTATGCCTAAAGATTAGGGAATAACAAGGTCAAAGTTTACAAACTTTTAAATGTCTAAATTGCACATCTGCCTACGTTCTTCCAAAAATTTCAGTACATGCATTTCACATAAATTCTTGGTGGTTCTCACAGAAATCGAATGTACTTTTACTTTGATTTGCTTTTTAAATTCATTTAGAAATACTAGGCTATTTTCCTTACTCTTATAATTAGCAATATAAACAAATCAGATGCAAATATTCGCGCATAAATATTTCCACATTGGTATCCAATCACTTACCCTGAATATTACTTGTGTATTGTACATTTAACACAAATTTCATTTTCAAAAGTTCTATCTCTGCAAGTATCACAATTATATGTGCAATTATTCGTTTTGCACAGTTGCTTCCCCTTTCACGTTATTCCCGTTTATTTCTATTGCTGACATTTTTTTAGTCGACATATTCGCACATCCAGTAGTATAGGTAGGTTGTGGTCTTGTAAATGTAAAAGTCACGATCGTAAGTACATTTGTGTGAAAATTAGTGTGTCATAAACTTGCATGGCTTTTTGTAAGTAATTCTATAAATACTACTCAACTCTCAATTTTTTGTTTTGTCTTTGGTTTGAGTATGTTATTGACCTTAATATTTTAACAACGCAATACATTTCTCGAATTATATCAATCCAGAATCTGGCTATAAAAAAGCATCAAAATTTGTATCCCTTGTAATAATGGGGGGTGATTTTGTTGATTCCAAAAGAAACACTATAACTTTGGAAATTATTTTTTAATTAAAATAGAATCGATATCAACTCTTTTGGACTACTGGCATCCTATTTGACTGCAGCTATGATTTGGGAAACGTATTGCTCGTTGAAGCAACACTAAAAACAAACAATTAGGGATTCCTCATTGAAGACGGCATATCTATTCTAATATAAAAATAAAAAATATTACCAAAAATATACAAAATTGATGATTTTATTTCTTTTTGTTTATTTTTCTAATTGTGAGCGATTTAAATATTTTTTTATAACTTCATAAAATCCCCTCCCGAATTAAATAAAATGGATTTCGATTTCCGCACGATTCAAATGCGAACGAATTAAATTTTTTGATTCGAGAACCGAATTTTCGCTACCCCCATTTTTGTACAATCTCTTTAATGGACACTTAATTCATTATCAATTAATTTTTACGTGTTTTTATACGTAATACAACAGAATTAAGGGGAAAAATCAATTTCCTTCAATGAGGATTGCCCTTTATCACCTCTGGAAAAAATTTTAGATGACTAATCAATTTCTGATGTTTCCCTCTAGGCTGAAGCCCGCGCTGAGTTCGCCGAACGTTCGGTACAGAAACTTCAAAAGGAAGTCGACAGACTAGAAGGTGCGTATTATAGTAATCGAAATGAGTGCGCTAAAATTCAAGATTTCTTCAAAATGTTTTCAAAATTCATGTTAATTGGAGCAACGACAAAGATGTTCTTGTTTTTAAATCAATCTTTTAAATAATTTGATTTAAATAAAGTTAAATTCAAAATCCCCAGTTAAATTTAACGATTGTCAAAGTATTTAAGAATCAAAATTGCCGCAACCAGAGGATGTTATAAATAGAAGTTTAATTTTATAAGACTGATGTATTACATCCGTAAGAATTTACTAATGTTTGCTTTTTCTCTACTTACGAAACTTGTTTAAACTAATACCAATAAGTACTTTAGTAAACTGTTTTGTTTTAATGTTAATAATAAAAAAAGAAATGGCAACCAAAATCAATACTCTAGATACATATTTGGCAATTACTAGTCCAGGTTTTTCAACGCGATTTTAAAGATCTTCGTATTGGTAAACCCAAAATAGCAAGATTAAAATTGGAAGACACCAGCGCACAAGCCACTTTATGCATTGAAAAGAAAGACAATGTTGAAGTGGATATAATTTGTAGGTAACAAAGGTGTTACTCCAAATCTTGATTATAGTTGAATCACCGCAATAGCAACACCGTTCTGATACCAATATCGAAAAATTCAATTCACACCACCATATGTCTGTCATATGAGAGTGAATGTCGATAAATTAGTACTTGATATTACCCCTACAGCTGATGTAACGTAAAGTAATGTAAAGAAATTTGACAGATTCTACTGTAAGCAAGCAATCAATAAACATGATAAAAATATGACGCGTTGATATTACATGGTTGCCACTGCATCTGTCTGGCGATTCAACAGTGCATTGACGGTCATTTGACAGTTATAGGTTAGTGATGTTGTGGTGTTTCTCTCTCATTCTTATTGACAGAAATCATATGGTTCAGTAGATAACATTTTTAAGACGGTCTTTATATCAGACGCTATATTGATTTTGCGCATTTTGGAGTCTTCCGATTTTATTTTCATGGGCTACAGTAAAAATTGCCCGTGGAGATTTAACTAGAAATTTATGCATTCTTAAAATTTAGGTTATTTTTTAAATGCTAGATTTTACGTCTATATTTAAATATGCCTTTATCTGTAAATCTTTGTTGATTCAAATTCATTTTAAATATATTCTTGCTTGATAGTTTAGCAAAGTACGTTATAGCCTATAATAGTGCCGATTTTCCCTACTTATTTTTAAATTTTCATGCTTTTTTTTTATTTGTAGAGTGCAAATATTGACTGTAATTTATTTTAAAACTAGATAATGCATAAATTCTTTTAAGGAATATTGCGCTATATACAAAATTATCCAAATCGAGTTTAGATCATTGCTATCTTTGTTGTTATTCATCAGACGAATGCTGATTATTAACCTTAGGGAAATATGCAAAAATAGTAAATAATTAGCTGTTTTTCAAAGTTCTCAATAATAACAAATATAGCAATAAAACCTAATTTGGTTCAACCTAGGTGTACGTGCCACAGATTGCGTGTGTTATCATCTCTTTTATTATTAGACATATAGATTGGCTTAAATCAGCAAAGTGGTGCAGTTTTTAGTACTAATTCAGATTCCGTTGTGAAAATTTTACCAGTTTAGGAATTACCTGAAAAAGACTGAAAACTGCTATTTTTTTTAAATATCTTCGGAAGTATAGAACATATCAAAAAATGTTTCATATGAAAGTTATTTGGTTTAATCAAAGACACTTATAACTGATGTCAAAATAAAATTCAAAATGGCGGTTTCGAAGGTATAGGCTATTATTGAAAATTAAAATAATTTTTTATTCAGGCTTAGGATGTCCTAAATTTTTGAAAAGGGAAAGAAAAATGCTACGTAATTGTGAAAAAAGGTCACAAAGGCATCCCTTTAAAATAAGAAAGTCGCTACGATTATCTTTGAAACCACCATCTTGAATGTTATTTTGATATCAGTTATAGGTAACTCCAGTTAAACCAATTAACTATCATATGAAGTATTTTTTCATATCCTTTATAATTCCAAAGATATTTTACATTGAAAAGAAAAATTGTAATTTTCGATATAATCACGAATTTTGCTTTCGGACATAAACCTTGGGTTCAGTACAATTAAACAAACTTACTTTTTAATTACGTTAATTCAGTTTATTAATTAAACTCTTAATTCACATTATAAACACAACAATTCGTTCAATCAATTCAACGATTAACTGTCCTGCATTAAAAAATCACACTCTTAGATTTTAACTCAACCGTAAGCAATCTTAAATTAAGCTAACTTATTTAAACATCTTATATAATCTAATTTCGTTCCAGTAAATTCCATTCTTGAGTTTTCTGGAACGAAAAGAAAGTTTTGGAAATAGGAACAATTTGAATCTTATAAATTCAAGGAACCAATCAATACGCGCAGTTACAATTGAAACTAAGTTTTGTACGATTGCCACTAGAGGTCGCGACAATACCGATACATACGCCCTGACAGATTTAGTATTTTAGATAATTTCTAAACTGTTTTGAATTTAAAAATTTTCTTGATACAATCTGACTAAAAACTGAACAAAACAAACAAATCTCTATGTTTAATAATAATGGTACTCCACGCAATTTGGAGGACATAGTTTTGTTTAATAACCAATTAAACATGTTTGCTTGTTATTGTCGTTTTTTTATTATTGATTTTTCTCTAACAAATTAACCACTTGCAGATGACCTGTTGGTAGAAAAGGAAAGGAACAAAATGTTAGCGGACGAAATGGAAGCCACCTTGCATGATATCCAGAACATGTAACTCCATTCACCATTCCAATATAAATACCTAAATAGATAGCCATCCCAAACAAACTATATGAGTCAGATTTTCGTCATTTTTTTCCGCATTATTATAGATTTTTATCTATGAAAAAATAATCGTTTCACACAAGAGAAAATATTTAAGGAACATTCCTTAGTTCTTTAGTGTAAACAATAAAAACAAAAGACGCACGGAAATTTGTCTATTGTGCTTATCATACCTAGGTGTAATTATTAAGATTTTATTTTTGTTTCTTTTATATCGTAACAGGCGTATCCACGTAAAACAAAATAGTACGCGGTCCAATATTTATACATAAATACAACATTTATTAATTTGCTTTTTTTTGAACTGTAGTATGATTTATTATACTAAAATTATACAATTGACGCGACGTCAAATGAGGGAATTGTTTGAAAAGTACTTTGTGAAGGTGCTGATGTCCATTCTTTTTCTTATGCAAATGAATCAATTTTTAAAAGCTGCATATATATTGCTTATTTATTAGTTTGATAAATTTATGGTGAATTGCTTGCACAAAATTATTTTTCGACGAAAGAATTAACTGTATCTTGTGGTCTGGCGAAATTTTTGGAAAATCACTAAAATGTAATATAAATAGAACGATTTATTTAATGTGTTATAAATTTCAGGGTGTGCATTAAGAGAAGTCATTATGAAACTGGGCAATTAGAAATGGGCAATTGTTTTTGAAATATCACTGCCGGGATAATACATCATGTTAATCAAACATAATTAATTTAACAACGTTACGTAAACTTTAAAAAAATTATTCAGCCACATCTTGGGTACATATTACTTTATTAAGTTATTTTGATGCTGGTAAATTTATTACTTCTTTTCATTTTTCGTTGTAACCAAAAATCCTATTATAATTCCATTTTTATTCCAAATAGTTGTATAATTGTACATTTCCACAATTACTAAAATATAATTAGTAAAAAAAATACTTCTATAATCTTCCATCCATCCATAATCCACATACAACAAACACCAATTCTACCAATTGCATTTGATGTTCTAACTAAAATAATTTTAAAAAAACATCCATTGATGATATAAACATTAATAACTAATAGGAAAAAAACGGGTGTCGTATGTATTTTAAAAGTGCAATGATTGACTTTTTCTTTTTAATTTATACGGTAGGAATAATTGTTTTTTTTATACGGCTCTATACGAGGGAATATATGTGATTTTAAATAGTAATAAATAAATAATCATTATTAATTTATGTATAAATAAAAAATCGCCAGGTTGTTGGGTTAATTAGATTTACTATTTATGATGGCATAATATGAATATATTTTTATGTGTGCTAATAATTTCGCGACTAGATGTTTTTTTTCCTATTATTTATTACACATTAAAATACATACTTCCGAAATTATCGATTTTTTTTCAAATTGGATTAGTATTATATATATATACATATATATAATAATAAAATTTGTATTTGTATGTAGTTATGTTTATTAAAAGAGTGTTTAATTTTATGATTTTGTTTTTTTTTTGTTTTCTGTAATGTGTACGCAATTTAGATATTATGCTAAGCATGGTGTGATTTTATTTTTATTTTAGCAAGCTAACAAACGGTAAGCGTCTCATGTTTCTGATTTTTTTTTATTGGCAAGACTGTCGCGGCAAAAATAATATTAATTGTATTAAATATCCGGAACTAAATAACCCTAGTTTTGATTTTTTGAAATTTGAGTGGTTAATCTTTAGCAACTGACACCTGACTTCCTACATTCATGTAATATGTATAATAAATTTTGTCCTATATGCCGTTTTTTAATAGGAAGAGTGAATTCGAGTTAATCGTGTGTCGTTGCCCACTTAAATTTGAGTCAATTGAATTCAGAAACAAAAATGTAATTCCATAAACCTCGTAAAAAGAAAAATGAAAAAGGTTATCTAAAAAGTAGTTTATAATAAATATAAAATATACAGTCGGAGACAAATTTGTTGGTTCGACAAATATGTTATCGTGCACGACTTTCAAAATTTAACGTGTCTAGAAAATCCAATTCTTTACTCTAGAAACTCGACTTGCTACTATACTTGAAGATTGAAATGAAGTTGTAGCTCCCAAATAGTACATTGTATAAAGTTAACTTAATCATTATATCACTACCAACTAGATTCTCGTATCTTTTTGGTTTAGGTTATCTTTATGTTGTATGCAGTGCTGCCAACTCAGGGGAAAATCCCCGAATTTTAAAGGAACATTTTGGGAACGGTATTCTTAAGTCATTAAATCTCTTAGGAGAATTTCTTTTTGCGTGAAGGTACTTTTAGGTAGTGGTCATATATTTAATACCAATATTGCGTGTGCTTCTTAAGCACAATGTAAAATTTTTGGTCACGTGCAAGGGAGACGGACAGTAAATTAAGACACAAGTCAATACATCCGTAACTCACATAAACATAACCATAACATCACGTAACATAACATGACTATCCTTCACAAAAAGACATAATTGTTCTACCTCTTCAACACACATGAACTCCCTCTAACTTCAGAGTAGTCAACTTCATGTGTCTGCTTGGCGCGTAATTTAAATTTAAACTCATTGCTAACAATTTTCTATAGATTCGAAAGGAAAAAATCTTTCTCACAAAGTATGGCACGAATCCATTGATCTGGTATAGTTTTGGGGTGAAATTTACAATGATGTAGGATAGTGCTGGCAATAAAAGATTTGAAAATATAGCTTTATCTCTACTCTCGCTGCCTATTTCAAATGCGATTGTTTAAATGGCCTCAATTTACAATATTGTAAAATGCAATACAAGAAATTGTCTTTAACTAGATATTTTACAGTCGATCATGATGAGGCGGGATTTTTTAAAAATTAAATATGTGTTAAATTTATGCCAACTACTGAAATGCTGAGAAAGTTTAACATAGGTTAGGTATAGGAGACTGTGGCTTAAAATAAATTTAAGTTAAAAAACATACCCCTTACCACCTTGTTGAGTAAAGAACTCTGAATACGTATTTCGGCAACTCAGGAGAAAAACCACAAAGGACCACTATCAAACAATGTTTGATAGTGGCGTTCTAGGAACGGGTTTGTTCTCGGGGTGCTACGGTTGACATTATTTTTTCCTTTGTGGTTTTTCTGCTGAGGATGGAAACTTAGTTGCCGAAATACGTATTCAGAGTTGTTTACACAACAAGGTGGTAAGGGGTATATTTTTTTAACTTAAATACATGTGTACGATCATAAAACAAATACTGCTAATAACGCAGAAGAAAGCACAATCAATTTAATATATGAATCAATTCAATTAGTTGATGAACTATGAGTTACTTGTGATTATAATTGGACTTGTTTAATAATAAACGTTTCGGAATACAAAATTTTTTGTTTCTTCTCTTCAATTTGGGGGAATTTTGTTGAAATCTGGGGGAAGTTTTAAGTGGAGTGGGGGTAAACTATATTCGGAGGTTGGCAGCTCTGGTTGTACGGTGTGTCACCAGAGACAGGGTGTAGAAGTCTTACGTATTTACAGATTTCAGTGTTTTTGTTTCTTTATTCAAATAAATAATGCAGCTGGTATGCGTGAATATAATGAAAGTACAACAAATAATAAAGAATATAATACTGACGACCGAACATTAATTTAAAAGAAAACGTGGGATATAACAATGAAACGATACGTAAACAATAAGCACAAACTTGCAGTTATGTTCAGCAGTGTTTGTTTTCCACAAGCTTTTAATTTGGGTTGGCAGCATATTTCACACATGCGCATTGCATTTCTAGTAGACAAGTTGAATAGAAAAATAGAATCTAATCTATGAAAATTGAACAAATTTAGCATGGTGTCAAACGGGTGTAAACGTCTTTTTAGGGTTTTCATAGACACATTAAATTCTGCTATTTGTTTCGCTTCGCGAACACAAACTCTCCGTCATTTTTCTTTTTCGCACTCTTCCGTTCCATCTGAAAGAGATTTTGTGTTTTCAAATATTTTCTTTATGTTTGTACACATGTTAAACACTGCATTTTTTGTATTGTTTAGTAGACTCCACGCTCAAACATAGTTTTCGATCAATTTTCAAATCTTCATCTAATTGAGGACGTTCAGACGTTTTAAGAATATTTGTTCACGTATATCGGAATACTCACACGGAGAGATGAAAAAATAGGAAATAGTTGGCAGCACATTTTTGAAAAACCCTCGCTTATAATAATTCAAATAATGCATGGATTCGCACTTTATTTATTATAAAAAGCAACAACACAAAAAATAAATTATTTCTATTATAGGGATTTAACTACTGGCAACTATTCTCTACTTTTTGATCTCCATATAGTTTTGAATCTTATAATTATAATAACGACGTGAGAGTTGCAGTGTTGTCGATATTTTAAGGAATGTATCAAATCTAGAAAACTTGTAATAATTTCTCATTTAATATACATTATTCATTCAATAGATGACGGTATCTACGAAATTTAAAATTAAATAAATCAAAGAATTCAGGCTACTATTAAATATACCTTCAAAATTCAAGATAAGTACGCATTTCAATATAGCCCTTCGTATGAAGCAACATAACCAACAATTTGGATTTTATCACTGCAATAAAAAGGTAATAGATGTAGATAAAAATGTAATATCGATATAGACAATTACATTAGATGTAACAACACTGACATTCAGCAGTACTGTCAAAATGTACCAACAGTTCGACAGAAATTTTCCGTACAAGCATATAAAAGGGACTGAGTCAGGAAAACTAATGTTAAAACCGATAAGATCGTGACTTATTTCCAAAAATAAAAGAGAATCATTTATAAATCATAGATCTTCGTGACTATACTGTATATTTATATAAGATTTATTTAAGATAGGCGAATGCCAAATATTCTGTAGTACTCACAATTTTGCCTTCCATTGATGTAGGTACTATTTATAACCAATCAGGATTTTTCCACCGTTTTTCATACCCTTGCATTTGGAAAACATAATTTCTATTTAAAATGTCGCAGCTGCAAATGAAATACGTAGGTACTTTAAAAAAGAATATATAAAAAAGGAGTCATAAAGAATTTTATGTAAAATTGTATTGTATCAAATCGGGGAAACTATATCACCGAAGAGACATTTTAGTGCTGGACCACATTAATTCAAAATAGATGTTGTGACGTAAACTGCATTCTAAAAGCACAAAGACGTACTTACATTTGTGTAAAAATGGTTGCTGTACTGAAAAAAATACAAACAATTGAGTTAGCCCATTAAGAACAAGCTTAAGTCAATATTGATTTTTTTTGTTTAATGAAAGGAAAAAACATTTTTCGTTGTTTTCCTAAAATTCAACTTCTTGGATTTATGATTTAATCATTTTACTTGTAATATAAAATTACAGAAAAGGCAACAATTGAAGACGATATTAACATGCACAACAAAAAAATCGTCGAGAAAAAATTGGTTCTAAACTACTTGAAATTGAATTATTATTGTATTCTGGTGATGCTCATTTTCACCTCCGTTTTGAATTTTGAATATTTATTCAAATTAACCGCCGGCAAGCTATTTGCCACATGAGCTGAGTGAACAAATATTGCATTTTGGCTTCCTGACAACTCCGTAGAATTTATCATATTACACACTTTACTACTTAAGAAATTGTTGCATTGGCAGGGTTTCCATCAATTTCTAGCTAAGTACTATTTGCGTGCGTTTTTGGGTACTTCATTCCTCCCAAATTAGCAACAGATCTTTTTGCTATTTAACAAGTGAAGTTTTGTGTAAATGTTAACAATCTTTGATAAAATATTTAAAAGGATAGACCTCGAGATAAATACGTGTTTATTATAATTAGAACTAATATTGAGCATCAACGCCATAATGTTTTACAATTGCTGGTGTAACTGTCTAGTATAGACCACCAATTGTACTCCTTTAATGTATTTGGTATTGCGGGTATTCGCTTATGAGTTTAGTTATGCAACCACAATTTATACAAATATAAAGTTTGTCTGTTAAGATCTTGCCAGTAAATACTTCAGAAACTGATCGCCACAGAAATTAAACCTCTAAAAATCGAAGTTCTGCAACCTTTTATATTTTACCTTTACCACGAATCCAACTAAAGAACAAAATAACAAGAACATAACCTATACACAAGCGTACAGGACAGCTTCTTGTGCAGGCTTGCTCCACAATCGTGCTTAACCAAGGATAAATACATCAGCAAAACTACTTTCAACGCGAAGAAATCATTGTGTGCGCATTAAATGATAATCTCTCCGGATATTTATGAGAACCTTATTGAATTGCAGACGAACTCGTCGCCGAGAAGGAGCGTTACAAAGAAATTGGAGACGACCTGGACACCGCCTTCGTGGAACTCATCTTGTAAATCGTTTAGTTTTTTTTCTTGCAGCAGAGGCCGCACCATTTTTATTACTGTAATAGCGAGCACCAGGCGAGAACTACCCTGTTGTATGACATTTATGCGACGAACGCAATGGTTTCAGCGACTCATCAACATCTTAAAAATAATACACACATAACTGTGTTACAGTAGGCGGTAGTGCTTGCCCTTCATTTAATTTTATTTTAATACTTTTATTATTATTGTTTCTTTTTTCTGTTCTCTTTTGAGGGTATTTTTGATTATTATTAACTTGGTAAAGTTTATCAGTGTATATGTTCTTATTCTAAATATTGTATATATTATATACAAATATATAAATTAAATTATTTCTTTTGTGCTTTTTTTTTAATTTTTGGTAGTAGTAATAGTATTTTTGATTCTTTACGCTTAGTATATTCTTCATACAACACATATTTCATTAGGTTACGATTATTGTCAATGAATTGTGTTTAATTATTGAAGCATTGGCTTGAGAATGTAAAAGATATAGCAATACTTAATAATTTGTTAGAAATAACAAATTTTTCAATGGAATATCAACTAACGAAGATGATTTTATTTTAAACTGTAATGAAAAATGTTATTTGTCCTGAAAACACACTTAAATTCTTTCCTTGTTTGGTACTATGATAAGGCTATTAAAGCATCGAACACCAATTGAGTTATTTATAACCTGCAAACGTTCCAATACAATTTAGTTTTTCAAAAGTGGTCAATGGAAATTTTATATAAGAAAACATCAAAACCACTTAAGATCTCAATTGAAAAACAAAAAATTAATGAGAAAACACAATTTTTTTTAGTCTATAATGTGCTGTATTGAAGTCAAGCTGCACGAAAAATTAATTCAAAAAAATAACATTAAAGAAATATGTAGTACAGATGGAAAATGATGAACTCCATCTGTGGGAATTTAACGTTAACTAGCTGCTGCAAGGTATGTTCTTTCTTGTAGTGTTGAACAAAACTACGTTGTCCCATACCTTGCAGTAGTAGCATAACACGTCAATCCTAAGACCTACCGTATGAAATCTTAATAGAGCAGCGTTTATGCTATCACCTCCACCGCGTAGAGTATCCAGTTAACGTTAGATGCCTACAGATTGGGTTCATCATATTCCATCTGTACTTCATATCATATCCCCTTTATATACGGGTTAGTATAGACATTACGAACTAGACGCGTTTAACTTAGATGATAGGGTCAAGGACATAAAGCTCGCACTCCAGTCGAGTCCCCAGTGTCCATCGCCATTCGTTTCTTCGCACAAACTCTATAAAGACCAGTAGCATTTGATTTTCTAGAAGTTTGTGGTACATAATCTGGAAAATGGCTTCATACTACAAGGAGAGGATTTAGCACCGACCAACCTTTGGAATTTATAATTTCTTCTCCACAAGTTTCAAACATTTTCCCTAGAGCTTCCATTGCCTCCACGTTTTCTATACCGTGGTGCTTCGTAACGCAAATTCGACAAGATAGAAAAACATATTTTTGTAGTATCGTTTGCAACGTCATCTGATAACTGAATAGTCAGAAAGATGCTGGTCTACATGATCTAGACCTACGATTGTATTATTGCAATCCATAGCTATGGTGGGTTTCTTTTTGAACTAATTTGTAGTCAACAAATAGTATCAATAGTGTGGATTGGATAGAAGGTTCAGCTCATTTTTGCCACCCATTTCAAAACCGTTACTTTACCTCATTGATATGCACCAATTTCGCTCTTTATTTTTACTTTTTTAGTTGTGGTGTTTTCCCCTTTATGTTTAGTACTACAGTTCCTTATGTATCTGTTTCATGTTGGCTAGAACTGAAATGGTATAAAAAATTTCTGTCGTAAAATTTGGTGACCAGTACATTCATGATCCAAAATTGCTCTTCTCCCAGTGCTGATTATGATCGACCATATGCGGATTTACATAGTAAAAAAGATTTTATGCCATATCAAGCACGTCTTAGTGGAATGTATTGCTTCCAGTCACAGCATCGTTTAAGCAGCTTTCATCAATAGTTAGGATTATATCTCCATCTGGTATGTACACTCCTTGAAATCGCCAGTGGAGCCAATTGATAGTTGGCTAAATCTTATCAAGTTTTGGAGCTAGGAGTGTTTGACGGTCAGCATCAACGTCAACTCTTGAAATGCAGATTCCCTTTTAGTTGCACAAAGCGATTTCTTTTCATGAATTAAAAAAAATAGGAGTTTCCATAATATGTCGTTTTTGAAAGGTTGCCTTTCCACAAGTGACAGAATATTCTAATGCCGTAAACCCAAAAATTTCGTCGAAATTACTGTCTTCCCAGTTACGATCCGCCTTTCTGCTAGCTCGATTATTTGTTCCCCTTACAACAAATCCAAAAAAAAACCTTGCTCAAAAACAATCCAATAAATTTCGCTACATCCTAGCACGAGTGTTCATCTGTCTGAAAATTCAACGAACTTGCAGCAGTAAACTCAAATTTAGGAGGGTGTGGAGGGAGATTAACCGAGCTTTCACCATACCAATCTCATGCTGCAGTGTTATCCGCAATTTCTGTATCAGACGTTTTATTGCTTACACTATCGGCTAAAGTCGAGTCGCTATCATATTCCTCTTCTGATTCCGAGGTATAATTGCCGTCAAATTCTGAATCTTCAAAACTCATTTTCTAATTTGTAAAATCACTGCTAATCTATATAAGCACAAAACTGCGAAAAAGCTAGGATATTTATTTACTGTTAATTGCACCAGAACAAACACATGATAAAACAACGCATGTGCGATAGTACAGTCTCATCACTCCACCCCTTAAGCATTTGTATTTACACCTAAATGTACACTACGAATTATTAGGGAATAAATGAAAATACACGAGGGATGTCCGGTTACTAAGGTGAGCTGTGCGTCCACTTTTAAACAGTTTATACCAAACACTAACTTGTTTTTGACTCATAACGCCTTCTCCGTAAGTCTTCAGTATTTGTTTATGAATTTCAGTAGGTGTTCCATTATTTAGATGCAAAATACGAATGACCGCTCGCACTTCAAATTTGGAGTTTGTTTCGATCGGAGCTGACATTGTGCGGCTGTCACTGCACGCGTGGTACTGAACCTGAAGGCAATGACAAGTAGCCACTTATGCAGTACATATGCACATCTCAAATGCGTGCAAGTTTCATTGATCGGAGCGACGTAGGCGGTGTGTCGCGCAAACGTACCTTAGTAACCGGATATCCCTCGTAGCTATCAAATATCGAAAAACCCGTAATATTACGGATCTGAACGTAACATTACGTATGTAGAGGCTAAGTGGTTAATTAAGTACCAGATTTTATCCATTCCAAGTCAGTTAACGAACCTATAGTAGCAAGGGGTATTAAAACACCCCTTGCTACTATAGGGACTATAGATATTGGTGATTAATCAAATTTTCACATGTTCAATCTTGTGTTTTATTTTAATTTACCATTCTTTCGTAAGTATACCTATTTTAATTACCTACTAATGTGCTTGTGTATATTCCTCGATTACAGTTGAGAAATGATAAATATAACAATGATGTGGTATTATTAACTCCAAATATTTGCATCTTCTATTTATATATTCTAACAGTATGGTTTTTACTAAAATTCCCAGTTTTACGAATTAATTTGCTGAATTTATTCTATAATCCTGTATTTGAACTATTAACTATGCTATGTTTTTTTGGTAATACTAACCAACTAACCGGCCTAACCCCATTCTGATTACAGACGAACTTATCCAAGAGAGATCAAAGTTTAAAGCGATTGCGGATGAAATGGACCAAACAATGGCAGATTTGGCCGGCTATTAACGTAAGATATCCTTGAATGCCAACACAATACTGCCTGTCGTCGAGATTGGTTATACATCATTGCAAGATAAATTTAAATTGTTACCGAAATCAGTTTTGACCTTTTACATTTCGAAATTAAATCGAGTATGTATGTTCATATTTATTTGTAATTTTAATTGGTGAAATAATGTAACGGTACTCTTACAATAAACTTCGACTTCTTTTCGAAAATGCTTTGTATGACATGAGTACCTACTCAATTTATACTTAGCTCCCCAGCTTCTCAAGTCGTGCAGTTCTATTAAAGGAAATTATGTACCATATGATAAATGTGATAACAACAAGTTTATTATTTAATAAGGGCAAAACAAACAACAACAAAAAAACGACAATACATAAAATAAAAATTCGGGGCCCCGTTTTACTATTAGTATGAATGTGAATAAAACATGCGTAATGAAACAATGGGTCATGTAGGGTTTGTGGACTTAGCTCTTCGGGTTCCAAATTGCTGATTCGCCGCTGCTACCAAATTAGACAGGGAGTTGGGTTTTGATACAGAAACCCGCGTTGCTTGCTTCCTGATCATCGATATTTGTATTTTTCCGACTCACGAACAATTTTTCTGGAATATTGACTCTTTGACGCGTTTCGAAGTCGACGACGACTTTTAAGTGGGTAACACAACCAGGATCATGTAATGTCGCCTGACTGATTTTTATTTAATTTTTCTTTTCGTAATGTCAAAATTGACAAATCGCCGTCTGAGATTTGACGCAGTCAGTAAAGTCACCTGACTGACTTAATTTAATTTATTTTGACGTATTGCCAAACTGACGTAATGTCAAAAGTGACGTTTCGCTTGACAGCTCGTGCCTTTTCACTATAGGCTTCCCAGCTTCTCTTCTATCGCTTTTCGTCCAGTACACACAACTCCTTTTTACAATATATAACGGATAATTTAATAACATCAACTTAAACCTTTTCAAACTGCACTGACATTAAGCTTTCTATCCTATTTCAATTTGTAAAAATCTTTTACTTGTACCGTTTCATTACAATAGTTACTTCATTTCAAGAAGAAATTTACATTTACCTTGTAATATTGTATAAGGCGTAAAATTGTTCGCACCATTTTTTATTTTCGAGGATGTGCTTTCTCAACAAAACTGGTTTATACATGTTTTCATACAATATGCTCGCTATTTTGTAATATTCTGCTACTCAAAATACATATGTAACATTACAATAGTAAATTGAAGATATTTTTGTTGAATTTATGTAATATTTTCAGAGAAAAGATCTATTTTGAGATAGCAGAATGCTGGAATTTTATACGATACGGTATTTATATATTTTCGTATTCGTAATTCACACTTATTGGTTTAACTTTTAATTTTTCAAAGGTTTATGGGTCAAGTTAGCTTCCTTTTTGTATACCATTATTAATTACAATTGCAAATTTTCTGTGTAATTTAATAAAGATTATTATAAATTATAGGTACTTAGTTTTATTGTCCGTAAAATGGAATCCTAGAATTATAAAAGTAATAACAACAAGCATAACAATAGCAAAATATCCGCTCTTATAATGTTAGCAGTTTAGTTGTTGTATCAAAAGCATTCGCCTCCGCAATTTTCACAAGAATCTTGCATGTAAATCTTGGCACCCACGAATTTCATCAAATTATAATCTTAAAAGCATCATTAATTAATATGCAATGTAAAATGAACAACAGACCAAATAATAATGGTATTGTAACATTGCTCAACACAGAAATATGCAATAGCTACGAAATTTTGTTTCACACTAAATATACAACACACAAAGTGATTTTAAAGGTCTGAGGACATCAGCCTCTCGTTAAGATTGAATAAACTGCCGAGTCAGACCTGTCAACGGCCTGTATGCGTGTCACGAAATTTTAACTGACGATATGCAAATCTTCTATTGTTATGAGGAGTGACATTAATGTTAATTAGTAGAATGATATAGATAATACCAAACCAAAAATATTTCTGAAGAATATAATTAAAAGTAGAGTACATATGCACGGAAATGCAAATATTTATGGTATTATAAATGAATACCAGGATTTAAATAACAGCAGCGGTGTTTCTTATAAGCAGGTTAATCATATTGTGAAAAACACTGTTAAAAGAGTTCCTAAAACAAATGTAAAACCATTTATTCAAGATATTAAAAAAAAAAATTATTTAATATGAAAGAATGGTAAATAATAAGTATTATTAATACTACAAATATATAATACAACAATATATTATTATTACGTCAAATGTATAGAGAAAGAAATTGCACTCTACAAATAAACGTAGAGTATTGTCAACTTAATTTGTATACATAAGCACATATAAGTTAATATAACAATAAAAAGAAACAAATAACAGTAGCAAACAATACCAAAAAAGAGGAATAATGTTGATTAATATCAATCCTACAGGTTCTTGTCGGAGTTGTTTCAGTACTCTCTTTTAACAGAATAGCAGCTTTTTTCATTCCGGTATGTTTTAATGTAATATCTGGCGCGTAAATTTCAGTTATTTTATTTTTAGCATAATAAAAAATGTAATAAATGTATGTGAAATATTGTAGGTATGTATCATTTCCATAATTTATCAGCAAATTGCAAGTTTTAATACAGAGAATATTGTGGTTTTTGTAAATTTGATGATTTTTTATTGGCGGCCATACATATGGAATATCGTATAATAATACGTTAATATAAGGTGCCCCCGACACAAAAAAAATAGAAAGTAACATATCAAGATATCGTGTCAAATATGTAAAACTATTTGTTAATATAGCCAATTATTGTAAAACAGAAATATAACAATATAGATGATCAAGATGATAATGATGATAAAATTTGCAACAAAATTCATAATTGGGTTATTTAACAGTTTGATGAAAATCGCTGGTACAGGTCAATTTTGTTTTTTAAATGCCATCTTTTAACGTGCGAAAGGTACTATGACATCATTCCCGTTTGGATAATGACGTCATTATCAATTTTTTTAAATAGCAATCTCAATTTGTTTACTTTTGTTTTTAATGGTTGAAGGTATTGCCCGAACGGCGTCGTAAGAAAATATGTATCTCACAACAATTTTATTGAGAAAATGACACATTTACTTTCGCAAGAAATAAAACGTTATTTTTGATAGAGAGCTTATATTTCAAATCACAAAAAGAAAACTTAATGTGATAAATGTTTAAAATGGCCTCCACCAATCAGCTGACATTGAGGCGAGTGTAAATACTTTGCACATTCAGATAAAGTTGTCAATTCATGTACTTTCACTTGTGTTATGTTAGAGCGGGTGTAAGCTCTATATTTTTTTGCCAGACCTTTACGCGAAAAAAAAACAAATTGCTATTTAACAAAAATTGATGAAGACGTCATTATCCAAATAGAAGTGACGTCATAGTACGTTTGCGTACGTCAAAGGATGGCAGTTCAAAAAAAAATTGACGTGTACGAGCGATTTTCATAAAATCGGTAAATAACCCAATTATTTTGTTCCGAACTTTAACATTAACATATAACAATCTATTAAACACAATAAATATTCTTTATATTAAACTAGAGAAACTAAATAACAAATTATTTAAAAAAATAATTAGTATAGCCGTCTAGATAAAAATTTATTGGGACAGTCGTCTCACCGATACAAGAACTTGTTATGAGCATTGCTGTTTGACGCACAAAACTTGTAATGATGAACAAAAATAATTCTAGGTTAGGCAAACGAGGAAGAGGAATGGTAGTATTCTCCTCCGTGATTGTAATGTGTGTTGTCTACGGGCGTACGAACTGTCCTTATACATATTTCTTTAACTGTACGTTTTACTCTGTAAAGTGTGCTTTATTTTTTAACCTATGGCAACCACTGTTTACAAATAGGTATAGGTGTCTTGGGCACTATTATTATTATCACCTTTTCGCATTTGTGCTTGATCGTTACTATACAAAGTAGATTTGTGTGTATTACTCAATCAGAAGGAAGTAAGAACCAGTGTACCAAGTATATACTGGGCTATCAGGTAATTTTATTCAGACGCAATAGTAGCAATAAATATTTTATTGATGTAATTTGTACAATCAGCACTATTTCCATTCAACGTCTATCGGAAACATCAAACATCCAGTTAGTGGCACACCTGGACGCACATTATAATGCAGGTACATATGCAATTTTCGGGAAGTATCGCATTGCCGCAATATTCTATTAAAATACGAAAAAGCAAATCAATTTCAATTAAAAATAATTAATTAATAATATACTTGGAAACGGTGTTGGTGACTTTGCAGCTACCACTTCAGGTTGCGATAGACGTTGCGTTGGAGGTGGCGTTGGAGGTAGCGTTGTCGACGACGGAAGCTTTGTGCAGTACACCTGACAAGACTTGTCGGAACATGGAAGGCACTTGCAATGTGATGGCAATATGTTACATTCATGCGGTTTAACTGAACAAAAAGAAGTATTTAAGACATACCAAGTGGAAGAACAAGGATAGGTAATTTTTTCATGAGATGTTGTACGAGAGTGCGCAAGAAGTAGGGGCGACCGGGGACAAAAGTAACAAACTTCCTATAAATCCACAGAATCGTATTGAAGAGCAGAGTTATAAGCACTATACAATGCAAACGTGGACTTCCTCTCGCCTGAACTAGTCGTCATGCAACCACGACGCCGGTAACAGCTGTTGCAAGGCTATTCGTAAATATTTGTCATCAAAGTATTTCTCGTATTCATTGTTTGTGTGTTTAGTACTAGTAATTGTCTTTGAATCGATGTACTTATACGCTTGTGAATTCTTGAACGATGTGTTTATTAGTTTTGACAATTGATTTCTATAAATTATGCATGGTTTCGAGGTTATGAAATATTTTGTTCAAAACATGTATCTTGGGACAAAAGTAACAATACAATCTGTGGATGAAAGTAGCGTGTTACTTTTGTACCCAAAGACATACGACATCATTTTAAGATGCCACGCTGCCGAAAAAGGCAAACACTCAAGGGTTCTATGGACATACGTGTCGATAAACAAGCAGCGAAAGATCATTGATGATGAGAACTTAAGTGTCAGAGCCGCTGTAAAAAATAGGGTCTCTGTCATGTCACATTCCACAGACTTATAAAGAAGCTCAAGTCAGGAGATACCAATGCGAAAGTTGGATATCGGAGTTTCAAGCGTGTTTTTTTTTTCTGATGAAGAGTATTCTTGAAGATTACATTATACAATGTTCAAATTTATATTTTGGCCTTACACCAAAAGAAGTAAGAAAATTAGGATACCAGTTAGCGTTAAAATATTCGAAAAAAATTCCATCAGTATGGCACGAGTCAGTTAGCTGGTACGGAATGGTTAGCTGAATTTTTAAAACGTCATTAAGCACTGTCGTTTAGAAGTCCTGAAGCAACTAGTTTATCTCGCGCGACGAGTTTCAGCCAGCACAACGTTAACTGTTTTTTTTATAATTTGGCAAACGCTACGGATAGATATAAGTTTGAGTCTAAAGATATATGGAATGTAGATGAAACTGGCGTAACTACCGTCCAAAGACGTGATAAAATTGTAGCCAAACGAAGAACAAAACAGGTAGGAGCAATACATCTGCTGAACGAGGAAGATTAGTGACAGTTGGTCTAACTATTAATGCTCAAGGAGGACATATCCCAGCATTCTTTGTTTTTCCCCTGACGAGATTTCAAGACCATATTATTCGAGATAATCCTGCCATTGCCTAGGCAGTGGTTGGATGTAAGAAAATGAATTTTTATTGTTTCTAGATCATTTTAAAACATAAGCAAAGCCATCATTTGAACAGGAATGTCTGCTCGTTCTCGATAACCATGAGCCACACTTATCTATCAAAGCTCTTGATTTTTGTAAAAACAACGGTATTGTCTTGTTATCATTCCCTCCACACTGCACTCACAAATTGCAATTGATAATTGGATGCGCAATAACCCAGGTCGTACAATGACTATTCATAACATTACTGCCATTCTAAATGCAGCCTCTTCTCTCGCAGTTATGGTGTAAATGCTATTGCAGACTTCAGATGTACAGGAATAAGTCCTTTTAATAGAAATATATTTATAGCGGTTGATTTTGCGCCAGCATCCGTTGCGGATCGACCTCTAAAAAATTCTAATCAAGCCGATTCGAGCACTATTGAAATATCATTTGAAGGTACCATTCGTCCAGAAACTAGTGACCTACAATTGCAGATTAATTCTCAGGCTGACTCAGGTTATGACGAAGATTCTTTAAGCATTCCGTTATTGCCTCCAGATTTGCAACCAGGTACTAGTGATCTACAAACACACAAAAATATGCAGAATGGTGGTGGATGTAGCAATAATTGTGCGACGAGTCCTTTTTCACCTCAAGACGTTAGACCATTCCCACAAGCTAGTCCAAGGCTCCAAAGAAATACAGGTCGCAAAAAGCGAAAGACTGCCATACTAATCGATACTCCAGAAAAAACGGTATCGAAGAAGAATATGAGAATAGAAAAAAGGCAAAGAAATCGATTTTAATTTCTGGTAAAGGAGGAGCTAAAGGGAAAAATATAGGAAATATATTTAAGAAAAATCAGCAACAGAATAAAGAAAACAAATAAGAGACAGAAAATTTGGATTCCCCAAATGACAACGAGTGCTACTGCTTGGTATGTTTGAAAATTTTCAGTAACAGCACTTCGCGCGAGCAGTGGATTCAATGCAGGGATTGTAAGAATTGGTCCCACGCTAAATGTACCAAAGCTGACTTAAACTACATGTGCCACAACTGCGAGTCAGAATAATTGAACTATGATCTCTTTGACTTAAGAAATTATTATTATTTTTAGCCTTAGTTTTTTGTTACTGAAAAAGTACAAAGCTCGTAATTAAGAGAGATTATTTTTGTTGATTAGAGATATATATATATACTACTTTTTAGTTTACTGATCAAGTACTTCGTACCTAATAAAAGAAATTATTATTTCTGTTTTTAAAGAAAAATGTAACAAATTTTGTTTAATTTTCTGTATTTCACGTTAAACATTTTTCATTGTAAACTAAATGTTTTATTGACTTCCATCAAAAATCATAATCATTACTTTCATCCCTATATCATGTTACTTTCGTCCTGGGCCTAAAAGATGAAAGTAACAATGGCCCCGAATTACAAAGAATCCTGTGGCTATTCTAATGTCCATATTTTGATGTTTAAATGTTTATGCTATGATAGGTAAAACGTGGCGTTCTCCTATCACATCTCCATTAAGCCGAGTAAAAATATCCTAGAAGTAAAAAGTGTTACTTTTGTCCCCGGTCTCCCCTACGCCACTAAAAAAATGTATAGATTTAATTGTAATTAAACGGTCATTTGAAGAAAATTCTCTTGCTTCAAATTTAGTGAACCTGTCACCATACAAATAAAATTGGACTCAATAAATGCTATTTGTGTTCTTAAATTTGGATTTTCTAATAGAATCGCGTTGGAACATTCAGGATCTAATTGATTTATTTTATTTTTTATATCCGATTTAATTTTCTAAATTGCACTCTTGCACTATTGCACTATTGCACTATTTAACCATATGCTCACCTCCCAAAATCCAAAAATATGGATTACTTCAAACAACACAGTCTGAAATTTTTGATGTTGGTCCACTTTTATAGCAAAGTGACTTTCTTTCAAAATTTTCAGAACTGAATCCAGGGAGAATCAAAACTCAAATACATTCATTTCTCAATTATTTTAAATGGATCACCCTGTATTGTATATCATGAAAAGAAAGAATAGTTTAGTTACTTTCATTTTTATTAAGCACTCTCTATATCTAAAGTCATTTATTTCTAATATGTTTTAAAGTCTTATTTTTATAAAAGTGAGATTTTTTGAAATTATTTTAATATAACGAGTTAATCGTTGAAAAATAACAGCAAGACAGTCTTAAGTCTTCAATACTATCTAGGAGATTATGTAATTGGACCACATTTTTAGTTATAAAAACGAAGGTGACTAAACTATTCGTTCTCTTTATGATATAAAATAGAGGTGATCCATTTAAAATAATTGAGAAATTATTGTATTTGGGCTTTGACTCGCCCTGTATTCAGTTTTGATGACTTTTAAAAAATGTCACTTTGCTATAAAAGTGGGCAAATAAAAAAAAGTCTATGCTTGCAAAAGAAAAATTTCTGACTCACAGTGATTTGCATATAAAATTGACCATAACTAATAAAACACGCTGTATAATATAATGAAATTGTATATTGGGGGCATTGGTCAGGCATGAGCTGAATCTGAAATAATATATAGGGTGTTCCATTTAAGAAAACGTACCTATGCTTAGTTCACCCTGGTTATATGAAACAACCTGAATATATGAAAATAATTGTAAAACTAAGTTTAAGACTGTCTACAATTTTCGTAAATAACTTTTTTCGATATCATATATGATAACGGATCGAGCTTTGACACATTAATGCGTCACTCTATATGTATACACATACTTTTTGTCTATTTTATTTTTGACGGAAGTCATCGATTTTAGTCCGTGTGAAAGAAATCTGAACTTCTGTGCCAAATTAAAAACCGTATAAACAGCTACTTTGAAAATAAATACAATGCAGTAGTACGACTATCCTTGTCTGCCACACTCATAAAGTCAAACCATTAGGATCTTTGAGACAAGCGCAGGTCTTGCTTCCTATTTCAGTAACGGTACTTGAGAAAGATAGGTACATTAATCATGCGACAAAACAACTTCTGTGAAAAGTTAAAATACACAAACAGTATAAAATTTGTAAGTAAAAAACGTAACAAATATTGTATCTGCTGTTAAGATTATATTTACTTACCATACCCATACGTGCCCTCACGTACATTTCCCTGCGCTGTTACCAGGAGTAAGCATTGCAGCAGGATCGTTTTGTACAACATGTCGCCAAAGAGGTGCGGAATCTCATCAATTGATCAGGAGGGTTTGGATAATGAACTATGGTGTTGGTAGATCTTTTAACGGTGATGCCGGCCAATAAACGAATTTATTACTTATTGAAACAATACCTTCTTAATGGTTAAAAGAATAATTAAGAAACCTATTGTTCCAGGAGTTTGTTTATTACAATGCATGATGGAGTGGTTAAATATTTATTACCAAATTAGCAAAACGGGGACTCTATCCTTGTCTTGAATCAATATTTCTGTGAAATTGGAGAGCGCCTAGCTGATACTGAAAAAGGAATAAAATAGCATGTTACTGCCTCTCCTCGCCGTGAGAGGGCAGCAGTGCCGATTTTTGCCCCAGCGCGGAAGGAAACCGGGAGAGGTACCGATCACCGGCTGCAACCGACTTTTTTTAAAAATCGATTGCGGCACGGAGATTCGAACCATCAACATCCAGGACGGATGCCTAGCGCTCTTACCACTGCGCTATCCCGGCATGTCTAGCTGATGTTATTCAAGCACAAAATTTCCCTGAAAAATATCTATGTTCCGCAGGGTTAAACGGGGCAACTTCTACTGTTTCCTACCTAACAGACATCCATGACCTGTCTACCTACTTGTTGAAACAACTGAATGGGGGACTGAATAGTTCAATAGTTTCTAATAAATGTGTAGAACCGTTTTTCCTAGACTATTGAACATAGCTAAAGTATCGCTAATATTTCAGAACGGAGATAAAAGCAAATGCGCAAATTATCGTCCGATGTCTTGGCATTTCGAGGATGGGAATCTATTTTCTCATCTGTACATATTCTCTCCGTTATCACGCTTATACAAAGTAACGCAAGATTATTCGCTTATTAAAAATTATTGTTTATTTCTTTTTTATATGCAAATTTAGAATAGCTGTTGGCTCACTGCGTCGATTTTTGTTTTATAGCTTCCATAATGCTTTCTTTATCGAGTTCTCCACTTCTAAGATTTTAACTTTATAGGGCAAATTTTTGTACTCGTTTACTAATAGCCATTTGGACAATTTGTATGTACACAGAGCAAAATGAAAATGTTGGCGCAACAAAAATTATTATTTTCAAGTTTTGTGTTCATTCAAGCAATTTTAGTTTAAATCAGCACATATTTTCCTTGAAAACAAACACTTTATTGAAAGAATATATATTTTTGTTGATATATATTTTTGATTGAAATCATGATTTGTTCTCAACGTTAGTGGAACTATAAAATTAGTTAAATGAATGCACTGGGTCAATTTGCCATGAACATCTATTTTCATTTTCAAACAACATTTGATGTGTTTGTGTTTCAATGCAAATAGTGGTTTCACACAGAACTAAACTAAGAAAGAAATGAACTGATTATTAACTCAAACACTTGTATTTTGCCTGAAATATAAATGGTATGTTGAATAATCAACAAATTTAAAGTTTTCAGCAACTCTTATGTACGTTACACGCATGCGTGTGCTGTGGCATTTCCTTTTTTAGCAATGTCGACCTTTGGTCTTTGTTAGTTTAGTTTATTGTGTATGACTTGCGGTGCGTTATTCAAAATGAATAGATACTTTCAATTATGTATTTTAAATCAGTCATGTACATTTCTAATTGTATTATACTATTATATTTATGGAGAAGTAAGTATGGGTAAATACGGGATAAAAAGCGTTAACCTTAATAATGATTTTATAAAATGGCGGATAGCGAAATGAAATAGCTTCTTAGAGAATGGAGATTCACCGATTACATTGAAGTATTTTCTGGTAAGTTCACGTCGTAGGATATTTGAGTATTCCTTATGAGCTTATCTGAAACCGTTAACGTAACAATAGCTTATTTTTAATTAATATTTTATATTTGGTGTACGATTAAGCTTTTCTACCTCAAGATATACGATGACTCATAGTTTAGAGAACATGTAAGGGTCTTTCAAATGCGTTCAAATCTAGCAGCTAAAAATGCAAAGGTGTTTCTTTTTGTGAGTTGGTTTTGCTTTCATGCAAGCCAAATTATTGTTGATTTAACACATTTATTTTTCTCAGTATATCGTTCGAGATTTCAAATATTACATTAAAAAGTTAAAAACAAACAATAGACGAGGTAATTGACTTTAAAAGAAATTAGTTTTCAGCAAAGGTTAGTGGTACATACATATAGGACTTAATGTTGATAAGAAAAAATTGTGGATCTCATAAAAATTCGTAACCTTCCGACAACTCAAAAAAACCCAAATCTTTTAGTGTGATCAATTCTTTTCTGTAATATTTGAAGTTTCCATGAGAAATTGAGATTTTATTCAAACATATTATGTATAATAGTACAGTATGATCAAAAAGTCTTTGGATCGGGGTTGCCATGGAATTTAGCAAATTATTTATTTCAATAATTTTTGACATTTACCTAACAAGTCAAGAAGAAAAATATGAACGATATTTTTCTTCTATTTACATGCGCCCAAGATTTTGGATGTACACTTAATTGTCATTATAATTTCCAATTCTGTTCCGTAGAATTAGGGGAGAATGGATAACAATAAGACGCGGGTAACGGTGAGATATTTGAATCATTTTTCGTTCTGATTTCCTCACACAGATGCCGCTTGAGTCGGTCCCAAGTATATCCAGTATATTCAGTGTATGTGTGGTTTGGATAGTTGTGAGATGCTATTGGTTTTCGATAGGCAAAAATAATTTTCAACGCTGATTTCTTGAAGTGATTGTTCTTTATCAAGCAATATTCTTTAAGTTTTGAAATATTTGGTGAATAATTTGTAGTTTTAGGTTAAGATAAGACCATTCACATTTTTAATTAATCGTTAAGGTTTGAATAATTTTTTACTTCTGAAAATTTTGGCGGTTTGGGTAACAGTGAGGCAACTTAAAGTGGGTAACAATAAAACGTCTCAGTGTTACCCACACCTTTCTGCGTGCTACAGGAAATTATCTTTCACCTAAAATGGTATTTCCCCATATACATTTCAAAGAACACATGATCGCAGGAGCTCCAACTGATACATTGGGATTGGCATCCCCGTCAGGGTGGATGAATTCTGATTTGTTCTTGAAACTGCTGGCCTATTTGATTAAAAACACGAATAGTTCTACGTCTTATGTCTTATACGGCATCATGAAAGTCACTTGTCTATTGGTGTGCTGAATCTTGCTCAGGAAACTGGAGCTACTGTTGTTACTTTTCCTTCGCATTCAACTAACAAACTTTAGCCGCTAGTTGCCGGGATTTTTAAGCCAATTAGTTTGGCATGTAATTCTGCAGCAGACGCTTGGTTAGTGCGTCACCCAAGAAACCCATAACTATTTACGAAGTTGCTTTCTGTGTGGGTGAAGCATATTTTAGATCAATGCTTACAGGTAACATGATCGCAAGAAGCTGGTCATTCTTGAAGCCAGACCACACCTGGGACTCCACCACATGAAGAGACCCCATCAAATGTAAAACAATTCGTTAGCCAGGAAGATATCAGAGCTTATCCTAAAGCAGAGGCAAGAAAAAATTTACAGGAGCGTAGAGAGATAGGTAATACCGGCATACAAAAATCGGTGTCACGTTGGCAAAAGATCATTGAATGCAATGGAAATTATTTCTATGAATAATAGTATATTAGTGTTTCTTAATAAATATTTATATTTTACAATCAAAAACCACACGAACTTATTTATTTCAGTTATTTAATGGCTAGAATTTCTAGAAATAGTCCTTTGATTTGAGTTTTCTCTCTCCACACTATCTTTCGGTTCTCGTAGTCCACTGATTATCTGTTAGTGCAACGTGAAGCGCTAGGGAGCAGGAATTGTATCTGATTTACGTAGTGCGATTGATTTCCTCATCTCTGCTTAGGTTGACCTAAGTAATATTTGTGGCAGGTACTGTATTTGATTTCGTGGACCACATTGGCTTTGCTGGCAGTCTCTATCTATCTTTAACCTGATATACATTATAGTCCAGGACAAATCTACATCTTATTTGTGATATTGTATTTGTAATATTTGCAAAGAAACCATCATGGATATTGTCATTACAATACATGTTAAAATTGTTATTCTACTAGCCACTCCTAGTATCAAAGCTATAAGGAAGGTTATAATTTTACGTATAGCAATAATATATTGTATTAATTGTTATTATTATATAAATGACTTTTGCGTTATTACACAAGGAGTTGGAAGCATAAACCCCGGTACCAAGTTTATACTATGCTATGAGGTAATTGTAATCAAACACAATAGTAGCAGCACATTATATTTGAATGTGTAAGTCAAATCAGCACAATATCCGTTCAACGTCCATTGGTCAAATCCATTGGTAAACTCATTAATGGCACAGCTGGACACAGATTAAGACACAGGTACATATGCAATTTGGCGGAAGTATTTTTTGGCCGCAAAATTTTACTAAAGAGAGGAAAAAGCAAATTAGTTTCAACTAAAAATAAATAATTATTAAAATAAACTGGGAAAGGTTCAAAATGATTTTAAATATTCTATAGGTAATATAATTTCGAAGTTGTGACAAACGAAAAAAAATTAACTCAATGTTGCCAGAAATAAAGTCTGTTAAAATGAAACCTATAATGGGTAATGTACAAATATGGACAAACGAATAAGCTTTAATCGCACATTTATATAAAATAAGAAATATGTTTAAGACATGTTATTATATAATACTATTTACATTGTTGCAGAACTATTTGACAAAGTGTAATAAGTATAAATGTAACACGTTTAGAAGTATGTTATATAGCTATGATAGCTAATAATAGCAAGTAGAGAACGCAACAGTTATTATATCTACTGTTAAGATTATATTTCCTTACCAGGCTCTTTCGGGCCGCTTTCCTTGGCACGCGCATGTGAAATATCTAGATCCTGTGCCGCTGCCAGGAATAAGCACAGTAGCAGGATCGTTTTCAACAACATGTCGTCAAGTAGGTGTGAAATCTGCCCAATTGATTAGCAACGTTTGGATTGGTGAAGTATGAAACTCGCACTGGTGTTTTAAATGTAATAGCCGGCCAATAAACGCATTTATTGCCTATTGAAACAATAGCTTGTTGCTTGTTAAAAGAATAATAAAAAGAGAGTTAGCAAACACAGCGGTATAAAACATGAAAATTATGTGACCGCATATTGTTACAGGAGCCCTTTCAAAAGTGTGTTTATTACAATGGCTGATAGAGTGGTTAAATATCTATGACCTACTTGATCGGCAGATCATGAAGCATTTGTTTGATTTCAATCGTGTACCAAGCTATGCCGTTTCATCCTATAATAGACTTCTCGAGTTTTTCTAAGATTATTACTTGGTTGGTCCTGGATCAGAGCAACGATTGATTGGTTCTTTGGCAGTTACGTCTATAGGCGGACTGCTACTGCAATAATCTTGTTTGTCCACAATTACTAACTTATTGCCTTCACCTGCCTTTAAGTAAAAACACTTTTTTGATCAGAGACTTTTGATAATAGATCACTGCGTATAAAATTTCTTTCGTTTTAGATTCTATTGAGGATGACAATTTAGTTGCTGAAATAGGTATTTAGGGTTCTTCATTCATTGAGGGTGTAAGGGTATTTTTGGTTTAGTTTTACTATTTTTATTTGTTAGTTCGACCTGGAATTTATCATAAAGTTTCTATATTCTTTTACTCAGCAACTATTTTATGACAGCGTGACATTTTATGGTTATTGACTACATCTTTTGTAGACTTTAGTCTATATTTGTTGTATTTGTAATGTTTGTAATAAAACCATTATAATTCGTGAAAGAATTGTGTAAAGAATACATGTTACATGTTGGTTGAGAATGAGGGCCGACGTGCTCTTGAAACATATGTACCGAATTTTATTAAATTAATTTTGTGCGGTGTGGATCTCCCGATACTACCTATTACCATTATAATTGTCATGATAAAATATGATTACTTGTATGTATGTTATCCAATATAAATCTTGGTGTCAAAGCTATAAGGGAGTTTATAATTTTATGTATTGTGATAATGTAATAATGATTATATAATGGACTTTTGTGTATATTACCCAAGGTGTAGATAGCAAAAACCATTATCTGTACTGTGCTGTTAGGTAATTGTAATAAAAAACAATAGTAGTAATAAACATTTTATTAAAATATACATATGTAAAACCAATTCTCCATTCTATGTCCACCACTAAAATCAATCATGGCACAGCTCGACGCACACTATAACACAGGGACATATGCAATTTGGGCGCAGTACCCTACCGTTGCACAGCTTTACTAAATAGACAAAAAAGCAGATCAGTTTCAATTAAAAATAAATAATTAACAAAATATACTTGATAACGTACAGAATAATTGTAAATATTTTACAGGTAATATATTTATGGGGTTACGATAAATGAAAATTGAAATCCTTTGAAACACACATTTGAGTCATTTATTTGTTTATTTGTACTATTGCACAATACTATTACATTGTTGTAGAACTGTTTTCGCAAAGTGCAATAAATATAATTATATACAAAACTGCAATAATTGGCTGCAATTATTTTTCAGTCCATAGGTGTATGTGTTTTTTGTCCGAGCGAGATTTGCAACAAATTTTAGCAAATGCAGCAATATCCCAACAAGCACCAAAGTAACTGAAACCGAGACTTAGACGTAATCGTGACTATAAATATTACTTTTCTGTATACATTACTTTAATTGTCAAATTTAAAGTCTCCGAAACGTAGTTTCTACCACAATTTGTTACTTTATAATAAGATAATTATAAAGTCAATTCACTGGTATTGGCGACGTCACGTTTACTAATAAAATAACTTTGAAGTTTCTTTGACTCAGTGGTAAATTACGATAGTCATATTTACCAATTCATATTACCAAGGTACGACGATAAAGTAATAATTCCTTTGAAGT
>JARFOC010048066.1:0-21264 GCA_031763485.1 Osmoderma eremita | reverse complement strand
CAATTTAGGTAATGCATGTTTATCCGTAATAGAATAATTGCATGGTTGTGTTTGTATATACTTTGCATTTTCATAATTCGAATATATTAACCGTTGCTTGTCAGTTATTGTTATTTCATTGTACCTAATTTTACTGGTCCCGTTCACAATTACTTAGCATTAATAAGCCGATCATTGCCGATCGTTGCAGGACGATTAACGATTAAGTAGGATATAAGAGGTTAAAAGCGGGAAAAATTAATGTTGATAGTGGCGTTCTAAGAACAGGATTGTTCTCAGAGTGCTACGCTTGACATTATATCTTTTCCTTTGTGGTGTTCTGCTGAGAATGGAAACTTAGTTGCCGAAATGCGTATTCAGAGTTCTTTACTCAACAAGGTGATAAGGGGTATTTTTTAACTTAACTTAAATTGGTATATATGATTAATTACGCTTGAAGGTAATGTAGCTAACACCATTATAACTGCACCTTAGTCATAATATGCATTTTTACCTAACGGGCCTTTAAACAAGGAGTAGAGGGTTATTTACATAATATAAAACAACATGTTAACTAATTATACAAACGAACAAAATTGAGATTGAAACTAGACGTGGTGCAATGTAATTAAATGAGTTACATCTTAACACACAAGCAAAAATACCAAAAAAATAGTAGCACACAGGTAAATAAATTGATTTGTCATCAACAGCCACACCAAAAAAGTTGCAAAATTACATGCTCCGTTGCAAAATTATAAGAAGTTTGAAACGCCGAAAATCATTATAATATTATGGTTTCACATTTATTACGACATATGTATGATACCATCGTTCGAAAACACGGTAAATTGAATAAAACTGTTACCTACGGCGCTCCAGTTCGTATTATAGGATCTTATGTAACGCGATAATGCTTATTTCACTGATAGAAAACATTTCATTCCACCCTAGTTCTATGCAATTAATTGCGTAAAAAGTTATCGTTTATTGGAATTATGACAAGATATCTCTCGCATAAGGGCAACAACGTTCCTTTCGATTTAGATCATATCGCCGCGTGTATGTAGTTTTTGCAAGTGGAATACGTAAATACCATGCGTAGTGTGCAGCGATTATTGCGATATTGTTGACGTTTAGCACCACTCCGACCTGAAAGTGAAAGGTTTGATGAACTTTTCTGTAATTTTCAAGTTGTTTATATGTATCCTTGTGTAAGTGTTGCATAATATAATGCAGGTTCTCTGGTGAACTTACTACAGACTGCTTGTTCATTAGGTATCGGTGATAATGATTTTACCTTACGGTAACTGCGTAATCTTTTAATATCACGGAAGATTTAAAATTATTGTGATACATGAAGGAGACACGTACGTATACTACAATTTCCTGTTAAAGTCTTGTGAAACTATTTAAAATTCTAAAATGAACTCACCATTTTGAAGAAAGTACAAAAAAGAAACGATAAGAAAATTTTATAAAACCATTGCCATCCAAGTATTACTATACGGTTTGGAGAAGGATAACATTGACCGTAGATTTCCTAGGTGAAAAGTTTGGAGAAATGCACTAGGTGGAGTCGGATATGACACCTTCTATGTTTTGCTACTTTTATGCATATACTTTTATGTATTTAATGTGCAAATAAGAACATTTTATTTCACGAGAATTATTCCCTTAGAGAAAATATTTATCTGTGCATGGATCTAAGTAACATATTGTTCGCATTGCTTCCGTATCTGTATATTTTATTATCCCTCTATTATTATTCGGCTTATCGGGTGCCTCAAATGCAATTTTATTTTAGTCATTAACTGTGTCTAATTTTGTTAAGGGTACTTCCATGTAAGTTTGTGCCTCAAACCAAAATAATCAACTTATCGGCGACACCTTTCGACGAAGGCAAGTTATAAAACGCCTTCCGGTCAACTTTGGAAACTCCATCAACACGAGTGTAGGACAATCCGTATTGTAAAGATTGCACGCCCTTGACCACGTGCCGAATATAACGTATTTATGATGTTATATAGTTATGATGTTCTGCGTAGTTTTACATGGGCGTGTTTTCCATCGCTGATTAGCCCTTTTGCAGTGAGATTGCCTTCACACATTTCTTCCTTGTAAATAAGGATAAAGAAAGAGAGTCCGTTCGCAATGAGCGGTGCTCACCTAAACACTTAAGATTTCCGATGCAAAGTTAAAATCAAAACGGTCTCAATCATTTTAAAGTGTAAATCTAATTTTGTACTTGTGTAAATGTGTATATCTGTTAAAGTGTAATTAAAGTAAATCTCATTCAACATTGCTGTGTGTTCTTCTCCAAATAACCGTCGCCAATCAAGTCAACAATATACCTATACGGCCTTACAACCCGTGGGTGGCGAATCAGGAGATTAGCAATTGTTTATAACAAGGCATCAATCAACAAGAGCGAAACTCCACAACACATATCTAACAAAAAAACTTTAAAAAAAGGTTTCTTGTAAAAAAAAAAACAAAAATGTTGATTTTTTATTGTTTTCAAAAAAGTAAAACTAAAATGAAATTATTATAAAAAACAACTAGACAGGGTTTAAAAATGATGTAACAATGGCCTTCGGATAAGAAACTTATCTGAGTCCTTAGAGCAACCTGAAATCAAGGGTTCATCATCCTCTTATTCATTGCAGGAGTTGCTAAGGCAAGGGACAATTTTTTTTTAATTCGGATCTCTCCGCTGGATTATCCACGTTCATTTTATAAATTGCATTTACGACAGCCGCATCAAGAACCCCGAAATAGTAACGCATAGGCCAACGGTTTGATTTTCTTTTTGTTGTTTTTGAATAATATGGCTGGTCAAACACATCCGCACCACCTTTCGTCATATTGCAAAATTCTATTATTGCTAGCTTCTTAGAGGTTTCATTCACATCACCAACAGAATGCATGGATGAAATAAGAATGACATTCTTAATTTTCTTTGGTACATAAGAAATTAACATTTTCTCAGGATCGTACAAGAATCTCAATGATTCAGCAAGAACCTCTTTAGTCTCTACAAATGATTGTGGAATCTGTGTTTTATTTTTTCGTAGGGTTCCAACTAAAGTTAGGTTTCTCTTCGTAAGTTCTCCAACGAGTTCATACGAAGAAAACCAATTGTCTGTGGTGACATTCCTATTGGTGTTTTTTATGGGCTCTGTTAGTGCGAGTACGTATTTAGTTGGTTGAAGCAAGTCACCTTTTTTTTCTCTTTTCCAATATATGGAATTCCACCACAAAAGTAGAAAGTTCTTGCATCAGAGAAATAATTTTCAATCCGTACCTGTCCGGTTTGCTACGCATATATATTGTAAATGAGCACTTGCCTCGAAAACTAAGTAGCGTCTCATCGACTGTTACATACTCTGACGGTGTGTAATTTTGTCCGCAATTATCTTTAAACATAGTCCAAATTTTTCTAAAAGCAGCGAACTTGTCAGTTTTTCGTCTTTCCTCCCTCGTGATCTTCGAATCAAAGCGCAGTACCTACAGACATAAAAAAATACCATTCGATTTTTACTCATAACACATCGAAACAGAGCTGGCAATCTAACAAAGTCAGGCCTGAGGTTTTTAATATCCCCAAAAAATACAAAAGGCCAATTAGGGACTTCATCTCCGTGAGATCTTTGTGATTTTGGTACACATATTCCCTTTGACTCAATGATTACTTCCTATCGATTTCTTCATTTGTATATTCTACAATTAGTTGAACCATTTCATCTGTTAGGAATAATTGAAAAATATCAATTTCCTTAGTGAGGCCTCTGGCTGGTCAGGGTAGATGGGTAACAATGTCTCGTGAGGGGTTTCGTGCATAAGCACTACTCAAAGGTTGTTTATCAGTCGAAATAGTCTCACTATCTTTACCTACAAAACAATTGCTTGAATCAGATCCGTCGCCCTGATCTTCTGATTCAGAATTAGCTGAAATATCAATATCATCGCCGCTGTCATTACGATCTGCAGGGGGCATATAATCAACATCCACGTAGTTATCATCTGAGAGAACTGCATTCTCTGTTTCACTGACACTACCTTCTAATGACTCGTTATCAGTGTCCCCTTCCTCCTACTTATCAAGCTCTGCCAATATTTCTTCATATGTTAAAATCTTGGATTAGAAGACATTTCTTATTAAAAAAAAAGACAAAAAATTGTACACAGATTACATCAGATCCGCCACCAATTTTAGATACTTTCTCAAAATGACGTAAAACAAAAGAAGGAAAGTAGTCTGACTCAAGCAACTCGGTGCTCACTCAGACAATGACTGGCCAGGAGGGTAACAGAAGCCAGAGTGTTGTGCCCCCTCCACACGAACAGATATAAACAAAATGGCTTCCTAGATGTCGGATCCGACACCACCAGGGCTATCTAGGGTTAAATCAAATAAAAAGAATAGAAATACGACTTCTAAGGCCAACAGCAGGATATAGGCTCCAGGGTAACAAAATCAGAGAAGAACTAGGTTGAGGGTATTACAGATAAGATCAGAAAGTATAGGAATGAATTGCATTCACATCTTTTAAGTATGAATAAAAGTCGTTTGATATTGGAACAGACAAAGACCTAAACCAAATTCACTATTTATTTCTATACTGTTTCTCCTCCTAAGGGTACACTACTCATACGGAAAATAGGAACACCGCCCATTAACCCTAGCAAATTAACAAACAAATTTGATTTTTGTTAAAATCACATGTTTCAAGAGATATTGACAGCGTTCCGTACCTCTTATATTTACTGATATGTTTTGAGCAAGTGTATATTCAAAATGTGTGTATACATAAACATGAGAGCAAGGATGTGTATTGTATACATATTTATCAAGTAATTACATTTCCCAGCACTTAAGTGTAACCTTTTCGGAAACATTTATCATTCTAAATGTATTTTAAACGAATTACATTAGAATAGTTAGTCGTGATGTGATGATATCAGATTATAACATCAATAAATTTGGTAACAAATGTCACAATGCCGTGATTTTCGATGTGGTTTGTAGATGATACAAGTTAGCCTTCACACTTCTGTCAGAGAAGCGTGTAACACCTTGTTCATTTACCTCTTTTGCGTATTTTATTTGATCAAAAATCCTCCTAGCTGTTGTAATTTATCAGCTAGAAAAACCGTCAAATTGATATATTGAGTTCCTGGAAGGTATGTCGTAAGGATGGCGAAAACTAGATTCGAAGTACAATAAATTGAATAGCATGCAAGTAATAAATTATTTTAAATGTAGTTTGTATGTCTAAAGGTTATAGATTTATCTGGATTAAATAAATCTTCTGTAAATGTTGTTTATACTAATTCGTTTTCAAATATATTCGAAATCTGATTGGTAACTAGAAAAACTAGAAAAAGCAAGTGGCATTTAAAAAAGCCATAAAATAGTCCTAATAATACTATATTTAGAATTAATAACTTTATATTTTTAAAGTCAATATATCAATTTTCCTATTTTTATAAATTTTTTCCAAAAAACTCTTATTACTATAAAAAGACACCTTGACCTACCGTTGAATGCGCAAAAAACTGTCATTGTGAACATCTACAACCATTAAGAAAATTAAATGTAAATTTTATTGGTACTCTACAAGGTTAACTGGGAGGCAAATTAGGAATTTCGTACACGAGTTTGTTTTGAATTTTGTTTGAATAAAAAAACTACAGTTATTTATAATTCTAACGTTGCACTGGGAAAGATATTTGTTTACGTTTAGGTAGGTTCATTATTGCGTTATAAAAAATGTTTTGAATGTCCATGTACTGTTATATTGCAATAAAAAAGTGTTCGACATTCCCAGTGAAAGTCATTAAGGAAATTTGTGGACCAAATGGAGTGTAGATAGATGTATGTAAATTAAATTAGGCCTAATTTACATAAATGAAAAATGTCAATAATCATTCATCCTCGTCTGAGTACTTTGCTTAGTAATGCTGTTACTTTATTGACTGAAAGACATCACGGTCTTGTAAATCACAGTAACATCGTCGAATAAATACTATAGTTAAATAAATTGTTTATGTGTAATCATTTTTAAATAATTTTGCCTGCGAACAATAAATAATCGCCAATAATTCACAATAAAATTACATATCAAACATAATTCTTTTTTTTGTGTCACAAAAGTCATCATCGACTTTTCCAATCACTTACATAATATTTGTTCGATCATAATATCGAACATTAACCTTTTATTTACGTGCCTGTCATAAATATGATTTCTAGCGTTACGTCTGCGAGACCGTCTTTAATAGGATTGAGGTCAAGTTAGGGAGAATTTAAGAATTAAAGAAAAGTTTATAATTGACAGCTAATCAACTAAATGCCACTATTTTAATAACACAGTAAATGTATGTATGTAGGTACACACATATGTATTTTGGCAGTGCCACCATGCTTTCTGAACCATTAGAGCCATTCATTAATCTTTCTAATTTATTTACTACATAACCTATATCTTGCTTCTGGAATATTCCCAGAACAATGAAAATCCGTTGTCATGGTGCCACTATTGAAATCAGGTAATCGTCCAGATATGTAAAACTAATGGGAAAGTACTAATTGTACGTAAAGAATTTGTCTTGGCTGATAAAATTATATATGCGTTCCTTGTGAATATAAGTCTGAATCAACCTTGCGTTGTTACATAAATCTTAGGAAAATCGTCAACTGGCAATGGGTAGACCACCAATTTCTCTTTATAAATTAGTGGTAAATGGTGAGAAATGAAGAGATAGGATTCAGTAGTTCAAACATGTATAAATCCTGTATTGTATTTCAACCGTGTAGACCACTAATTCCCATTTTTCAAAAACAAATTGGTTATCTACTCAGTTGAAAACATTACAGGATTTGGGCATGGTCGTACTATTGAATTCATCCTCTTCATTTTAGACCATTTCATCTTGGAGAATGGCTCCGGTGGAGTCAATCTACAGAGGTCTTCAGAAAGCCTTCAATCGAGTAGATCACCAATATCTCGTATGGAAACTGGTGGTCCATTCGGTTGAAGGACATCGCAGACGATTTGCAAAAGTTCACTCTTATTCATGGCATTTTCGTAGGAATTGTTATTATTATTTAACCACGCAATGATTCTTTTGGACCAAATTTTGTTTGGTGACGTCTCAAGTAAAACGCTGTGATACGGAGCATTGTCCATTAAAATTATTGATGACTCTTCTAAATACGGAATTAGTTGCGTGATTTATTTACAAAATAGGTTAACCATTTTGTAAATAGATCATTATTTACATCTCCATGATAATCGCCTCTATTTGATTTTAAGCTATATATCAAATTCGCATTTGGTATAAAGCCACTTCTGGTACCTTCATGTTACAGAATAAAACGCTTACCATTATGGCTTTCAGGTTTTCGGACATTTTTTATATCGTCATCCTTCCATGATTTTCTTTGGCTTCCCTTTGAAAAAATCCAGGTTTCGTCTAAGAATACAATAACTCTTGTATTGTAGGCGATGTCAACATTAACTGATATTTCCTTAAAAAGTAAAGTCGTAGTGCTGAGATATCATTTTCTCAATTAGAGCTGTACGGTTATCACCTTATTTAAACTTAAACCCCAAAAGATGTAGTAAATGTTGTAATGAAGAAATGCTAGTATGTAAGATATTCTTATGTTCCAGCACTTCTCGGAATGGATGTTCTCACGAACATCCATTTTAACTCTCTCTCTGACACAACACTCTTGACTTGTAGGGGGCTGTTGAAGTACTGGGTAAAGAATCGGCAGGTGTAGTTTCTTGCTTGCGCTCTACGTTGTAGACAGCACCCATAGAAATGCCCAAAGCATCTGCAACTATCTACAACTTGTATGTAAGCTTTGATCCAATACTAAATAATTATAATTTACCTCATTAACAGATATTAAAGAACTTCCATTTCGCTTTTCTTTCTGGAAATACGTTATCAAACGACAAACCAAGTCTGCAACAAGAACTAAGTCGTTTACCAGGCATCTTGAATTGTATCCTACAAAAAATATTTTAAGAATTTGTATACATCTGAAAACTTACCACAACCTAAACGAATTACTTCACTACAGTTATGAAAACACACAAGATATACCAGAATTCAATAAAAATCAGCGTTGAAACTAGAGAAGCCCCAAATACGGAGTAGAAAAAATATATAAAATGCCGAGGGAGTAATATTCTCTCTCTTATAACTTAACTAGGTAAGACATATGTTATATACTCTTATCTCGCTGCGTATACGTTTGCTTCAGGTTTTTAGATATTACGCTTGTCTTCACTTTACCGATAGATTAATGACGTAACTACAAACATTCGTAATTTTTCCTGCAATTGCATGTTTCATTACCAAATTAAGGAGGTGAAGTTTTTGGTAGCACTTTAAGATTTAATATACATATTAATGGTATCAACTGTAGGTCTGTTAGACTCTGTGGATTTATTTAACCTTCAAACATAAGATTATACAGACGTTATTTGAAAAAATAAAAGCAACTAATAGGTGCAAATAATAAAATGTAACCATGTTTATAAACCACTCGAGCGCAGGAACTCAAGCAACGAGTACTGTACACAGTAATGAAAACTATACTACAAATTAAGGAGCACTTATCTAGTATTCAATACTTACGGTTCTTGATGTGACTACTATATAATAGAGTGGTTCTCTTATCTATTTAGTCCATTCCACGTTATTAGAGTGATGAAATGAATGACTATTAATAGTAATCTTAGGCATTCAAAGTAATCTGATACTTATGATAACTCTACGAGTTTTATTTATTGAATGCAATGAACGGGAATGATTGGCGTGTATTGACAAGTATTCTTGAGTCGATGATTTGCTTTAGGTAATAGAATGTTGACGCAATATAAATGTAATCAATCTAATACAAGAAAGTTGTTTTACAGAAATTATCCAGTAATAGGACGTATGTAGCATGGGATAAAGAGAAATGTCAAGCAAGTATAACTAAAAATTTAATTGAAGCCAATTTTTATCTTATTAAAAACACTTCTACACATCGCTCTAATGTTTGTTTCTTACTGTTAAAATTAATTGCTTAGTCAATCAAACGTATTTTAGGTAACATAAAGCATTTATTTCGATAACTGATGTGGAATGAGCAATGAGCATTTCTTCTACTGCTTGAAGTTCGTTTTCGAAAATATTTACAGTTATACAATATAATGGTTCATAAAGTAAGTCATTTTGTAAAACAATAGAGCTTTGCAAAATTTTGTAATAACTACGGCAAATCAATAATGGTATCCGTAATAATACTACAAAGAAAATATTCTGTTTTAAATCTGAGTGACAGTTTGTATAAGAACAATAATATTTACTGTTATGATCTACCGCCACACATTTCGTTTTCTTGTTAATTCTTTATTATAACCAAGTTTCTCTACAGCATAGCGACCTTGACTACTTTCATTTTGATTTAGGAATATTTAATGTGTATTGACGGTTGCATGTGAAATTGTTAAATGCCTATATCTCTCTCTCAGCCGGTAATGTAGGAATCACGAATTCATACAAGAAACCAAGCGAGCAAATATCTCCAGTTGCTGTGGTGTGAAGGGTGCAGGTGCAGGTGGATTTGTGTTTGCCGTATGCATGTTGTTACCATGTAAAGATCATTTTAGTACCTAAGTAATTAGTGCGCTACCTGACGATGAAAATTAAATAAAAGTATAAAAGCAACCGCAGCTTGGAATCTATAAAAGCTAAAGTCATAAATACAAATAAGTGGTAAATGGTTCAAAGAAAACAATGAAAACTGGCAAATTTGAAGTTTAGGATAAGAGGGGTGAAGGTAGATCGAGTAGGAAGAGAGTGGAACACTTTGCATGTAGACATTGCAAGTATAGTGAAGCTTTCTAAAAATTCAAACATTGTCAAAATTCTATATGCTTCTTTTGTATAGTTACTTATTTACAAAATTATATTCGGAACTATCACTGGGATTTTGATGTTCCTAATTTAATTTTCACATATGTCATAATTTTAATCTATTAAATGTCTTACTTGTCATTTTGTTTTTCGAAACTTGCCTAATTACATCAATCTGATGTAACACATCGAACCGTAGGTATTAATATTAATAAAGAAATTTAAAATCATATATGCAGTTATGTGATATTTTGACTTTGGTGTTAATCAAAAGTCACATTTGCAACATTGCCATGTATCTATACAAAAAAAATAAGAGAGCATCAAGATAGACTACTAAGTAAGTAGTAGGCAAGTACGTAATTAGAAACTGTACATCGTTTATATTGTGTATGTAACTAGGTAAGCTGACTATAATTGAGATACATTAATTGATAGTATAACAATTAAAAATATGCAAATTTGCATTGCTAAGGAGCTAGTAGGCTTTTTGTCTGTTGTAGAGCAGCGACTACTTAGTTTAGATTATTATCTAAATGAATACTAAAACACAATAACATTTACATATACTTATTCATAGATTGCCTTTAATGCTGACGGCTCACTTTATAATTGCCAATCAGTTCTAATATAACCAGTGTTCTGGGTTCAGATGTCTATATACCGCAATTTCTATTTTATTCCTATCTGGATGCTTGCAAACAAAGGTAAAGTACATGCACGGCCTTATTCATTTTGAAGTCAGATTTTCATTCAGTTTTATTAAAAACAAGATTTATTGAGAACATTCACAAAATGAAATCTCGATACTTTACATGGTTGTACATACATGTCCGTAGGGATCGCATACTTTACTTATTATTACATTCAAGTCAGCCAGAACAAGTCCGAATGTGAAGCGTCAGGTACAACATCAAAAATCACAAAGAAGGAAAAAAAACCAGTAATACAATAATCAACATTACAAGTTGCACGTTAGAATGAAAAAAGAACTCGTAACTACATAAATTGAGAGCCAGAACTTTTTATACCTGTAAGAGTGTATGAATATTGGACGCACCCATCATTTCATAAGTATACAATAACTAATGTGTATTAGTGTATACTGTATGCAACATACAAGCAAAAAGACAAAACAAAATTGGAACATACAGGCCTTAAAAGGTAAAACTCATTCAAATAATATAATTATTAATGTAACCAAAGGGTAAGAATAAGAAGCACACCGACTGCAGCCATGGAGACCATGCTAAACTTACCCCCTCTTGATATTTATTTCAGCGGGAGGCAAGAATGGGAGCATATAGGCTAATGTGCAATGGTAGTTGGAAACCTGCGAATATCCTAGGACAAACGAAAATAACAAAGGTTGTTTAAAATCCCGTGTTAGATATGAGTTACGACTCGATGATTTCTAAACTCTCATGCAATAAACCCTTCAAAGTCATGACAGACTGGGAGGGTTGGAGAGAAAGGTTGAAGCGAATATCGCGGCAGACCAGAATCTGGCAGACGAATCGAAAACGAGCACAGATTCGGGGGCAGGGTTATGCGGTGTGAGACTGGATTGAAGACTACGCGTACCCCTTGGAAAGCATGCCTCCATGCTTCAAACTGAAATCTTTGCAATACAAGTCTGTGCTAAAAAGTGTCTGCAGAAGTGGTCACAAAGCCAACCGCTCTACATTATCAAAGACAGTCAAGCTGTCTTAAAGGCATTAGCATCTTATCGGATATCTTCCAGGCTGGTATGGGACTGTCTGCAAGATTTTCAAAACCTGGCAAAACACAATACAGTAAAGCTGATGTGAGTGCCGGGGCATGGTGGAATGACCAGTCGGACCAGCTAGCAAGGAAGGGGTCCGAAATTACCTTCATTGGACCTGAACCAGCTGTCGGGATCACAAAATCTGTTGCGGGTGGTGCTGTAACCGAGTGGGTGAATGAACAACACCAGAAACACAGGCACCAGATAACGAGGAAACTATCACAACGATTGGCAGCTCACATACTATCTCTTAGCGGAAGGCAGATTAGGGTGATGACGTGTCTACTCACTGGACACGGCAACCTAAGGAAACACCTACACAGAATAGGAGTCCACAGAGAGGAACCTCTGTGTAGATTTTGCAATGCAGAGGAGGAAACAGTCTCTCACGCCATTTATGAATGCTACGCATTAAGCCACCGAAGAGACACCCCCTGTCAGGCGCAGTAGACACACTGTGGGGCATACCAGAAAAGGATTTGACGCACACTCTACTAAACCTTGTCAGGGAGTAGATCTGTTCCGATAATCAGGAATAACCAGAGACATTCCCACGTACAAACTGTCGCTGCATAATCAGTTGTTGTGTGATCAAAAAACATTATGTGCGTGTATATTTACATTTTTCATTAATGTTTATATGTATATCCGTACAATATCATGGTTATATTACCTTCTTGTCAGAGAGTATTGACACAAGTAATTTTCAGAATTTTATTTTGTAATTTCATGTTTATTGTTAAAAAAATATTATCTAATTTATGAAACTATAGAAAATGAGTTTTTAATGGTTGAATAATCTAGAAAACGAACAGAAAATAGTAAATTTTATAAATATTATTACAGCACGGTTATTCACGTTCATTATGACGAAATATTGACCCATTCAAATAAGCAATTGTGAACTAATACAAGCCATTAAAGTGGAGAAAGGTTTATTTCAATTTAAATGGAGCGTTTACTGTTGATAAATATTACTGTAGTATAATTTTCATCAATAGGAGAACAAGAAAAGAAAAGGATTTACTAAGCTCTTATCTCTGCTGCAGTTTCTTAGTTTTGTTGTGAAATACAGAAAACAAGTTATACATCAATTAAAGAACCAATGAGGTTCTTCATTTTTTTTTTAATATTAAGCAGAAATATTTCCTCTTCTTATTTATGTAAAAACTTGAGCCAATGCAAAAAGCATTTCTTACACTCCTGCAGCCTTTCACACCATTCACTATTAATGAAAATTAATATTGCCTGTTCCCACACTATGAAAAGAGTTGTTATCGCCATCCTTTTAGGCTTATTAAAATCGAACCTCTTCGGTAAAAGTTGATCTGACCTTAAATGTTCAAGCATTTAACGGGAAATTAACGTGAGCTCCACCTTTCGGAAATGCGACCAGAACAAAGATCAGCGCGATCGATCGATTCTTTAACGACCATAATGGCTGCCTTGGGAGAACTGATACCAATCGCTACAAACTGTCATTACTTCTTCGGGTGAATTTCTGGCGTTTCTTTTCATTCACTTATGGTATTGCTCATGCGGTGTAAGAAGAACGCGGTTTCATTCGGTAGCTTTGATCATGTACGCGTGCACATTTATTTAAAAAAATAATCCTGATTCTACTTGCATAAAAGAATAATTCTGATTCCACTAGCATAAATATGAGAGTTTGGTGAAAATGGCACAATCTTTGGCATGCTTGATGTGCATGCTGTAATTAATCACGAACAACAGTATTTAAAAAGGCAACACTTTCTTTTGAAATCACATTGTAAATTGCTATTTCTAACATTCTACTTGTGTCATTGTTAAAAACACGCTTTAACGTAGAATTGCTTTTACGTGAGTACTAACAACATTTTTCCTTTTTTTTTGTAATTAGGTACAGTTTACACATTCACCAAACACAAATTAGATATCATACATTGTAATTACAAATGTCGGTGTTCTCGATTAGTTTACTTTCGTACTTGCGTATTACTTACTTTTTCTATTATCACTGCAAAGTAAAATGTTTCACAACCGGATTTCCGTCCAAGAACTTTATTAGTGTTCATTAATTTAATTACTGCTTTTAGTATGTCACTTTAGATAATGTAATAATTGCTATTCGAGCATTAGATCGTTCGAAGAACTTGGAATTATTTTAGTAAATACATATGTTTTAAACATAACACAACTATGTTTTATGCTCCATAGTTACTAAGGGTTGTTGTTGTAGCGAAAGAACGGTGAACAAGTATTTCATAATTTAAATAGTTGTGTATGGGTAATGTTGCAATAATAATATTTTAGACTTGCTTGCTTTTCCACTGCACACAATATAAGATTAATATTGCAATCTTTAATATAAGGTTAGATGTTTATATATTGAAATATTTAATATTTTGGACTATTCAGCCAACGTACCACCAAGAGCGAAACAAATTCAATAACTTGCATAAAAACTATTGTTAAAGGAACGTTAAAATGCATCGTTTTTTTATATTTTTTACATGAAACAACCTCACCTTGACCTCCCTTACAAATAACATTTTAAATGATCATCACCATTAAAAATATAATTATAAAGAATTCAAGCATGTAAATGTTAATTAATACGCTGAACATCGATTTTCACTTGATTAATTTTCAATATTGGATAGGTATTTCATGAACCACGTATCAACATCTAAAAAACTTTCCTGAGCCTGACAATATATAGAAACTGTATCGTTCAATTAAAATCTTTACTAATAAATTAGTCAATTTATTAACGTTAATAATATGTGAAAGTTTAATGGGTTTCCCAACAATCATCTCATTGATATAACACATGTTTGTTTCCGATTTTAAAAATTAATATTATCCCAAGTTACGCGAGCACGTTAATTATGATTTAATTGTAGCGTACGTCCCGACTTTATGAAACTTTAATCGAAAACCCGTCGTTCCATTTATGTATCCTTGTATTCTTTATATGGCATCTCGGGAAATATCGCCGCAGATGGGCATCTGTGCAAGTGTGACGTGGAAAGTTACCGCTTAAAATGCCATTTTTATACTGAAAACCGTTCGTATTATGCTTTCACGCATTGTTGTGACCATCGACCGGCTAAACGAAACTTCTAAGCCTTTACATTACATACGTGCAGAAGTTTCCCTTTCATAATAGTTAATAATCTGGCAAATAACATACTTGTAGTTCCACTCAAGCGAATACCGCCTATAAAATTAAATACGCGTGTTATTCCCTTGTAAAAAGGAACAGGTAATTGATAGCTTACTTCAAATATTGTATAATTAACTCCGGGTATTTATCAAGCGTTCCATTGTTTGTGTATGCATACCTATTTGTATCTGCATTAGTAGAGGATGATATAATAGCAAAGCCACATAAATCAATGAATACTATTGCAGCAATTAAACCTCAACATGCTTATTTCTCACACATCTGCCTGTACATAGGTAATAGTTCCTTCAACTGTTATTTGCGGAATTATTTAAGTCAATGCTCAAAAAAAAAAATTCTCTTTTTTAATCATAATAACAGTTTTCTTGTAAACTAACTGAAAAATAAATAAAATACATACATATTTTTATACAGTGTCTTATAAGAAAAAGACGAGTCCGTAGGCCCTTTATTTATGGACCAATTTTAATAATTGAAATGGAAAATTAAATGGCTAGATGTAGGCTATAAAATGAGCTGATGATAGTATTTATAGCCCTTAAGGGTTTTAAGGTTTTAGGGCCAAGTTTTCTTTAGTTAGATTATACTCTTTTTATGATTCTGATGGAGAATTTTTTTCTGAAAACAACAATGTATCACAAGTGTACCTTTACATAAGAAAAAGTTCAATTCAATAATTATTTAGTCGTGTGTAAAAATACCGCTAGCATTGGAAACAACTGACGACCACCAAGCTTTATTCAAAATTTATTTAGATGCTGAAGAAAAGAAAATAGAACTTGAAAAAAATTATGTATTATTACCTCCTATGCTCAAATTGCGCGCCATTTTGTGCTAAACATTGGCGGCATCTTTGCGTAACCACATATGTTGCATTGGATAACATTTCGGCAGGAACTATCCGGCAACCTACAGCAATTTTATTTCTTATTTCTTTCTTCAAAATTTGCTGCCCGGTATCCTTGGAAGTTTCTAAATTAGCAGCAATCTCTCTAGTGGGAATCCCGTGTTTTTCCTCAACACTTAGAAGTTACTTAGTTGATTACTTGATATAGAGATGCCATCCGCCTGGTTCAATTGAACGTGCCTTCTACTTTTGCCACTAGCTCCTATTGTAGGCCGGATACCATCTTAGAGTTCGTCAAACAAGTCCAGGCCCTTGAGGTAGCTCAGAATCTTGTTAAATGAGGAATTTCTCAGGTCAGCTAGGGAAGTAATTTCCTTTCCGAAGATGGAGCACCTACCTGATTCGGGTGGCCATAACGTGCTCTACTGTTCCTTCGTCCTCCATACACAGCCGGCATTCGGTTTCTTCCAATAACCCGATTCTGTGTAGGTGTTCTCCGAGTCTGCAGCGATCTGTAAACACAAAAGTAAGGATTCTGACCATTTTACTGTCAGGTTTTAGTAATTCTCCAGTTCTGACATGATTGGGTGAAATGCACTCTTTCGCATGTACCAAACCAGGAGAATTGCTCCAAAATTGGAGTACTTTCTGTTTTAACCAGAAACAAATTTGTCGTTTGGCTATCGAAGTTGAACACTCACATTGAGTCGTAGATTTTCATCCCGATGTTGAAGCTGCAATTTCTATCGGCCTTTTGAAAGCGCCATATGATCTCTGTTTGGCGGTGCGAATAATTACTTAATTATTATCACCTCATTCAAAATAAACTCGAAGGATATCTAAAGACTGCTCGTTCATTTAGAAAAAAAAATCAACTTGACAATTCATGAGACATTTTTTTTTCAGACAACTTGATTTACTAGGTTATCACATTGCAGCACCGCAATGGATTTTGAGTCCCACTTGGTGCTCATGTGGAGTTTAGAGTGGAGCTGGGTGAAGACTACAAGTCCATGTAATCCTCCCAATGTAGTGTATAACTCATTGCAGGAGACCATCATAAACACTCCATGGCTAACGTTTAGTGCAGAAATATTTTTGATGTGTAGGGAAGGTCAACACACAAACAAAAGTGATTCTATAAGGTTCTAAGCTGAAAAGAAGCTTTTTAGCTCACCCAGAGAGCTCGAAGAACTAGTCCACCGCATATAGTGTGTGATAAACCAGTTGCTTCTTAATTTTGCTAAAGAAAACAAAACTATTTTTGTTATCTGTTCTAAGGTAATTAAAAAAACCCGCATGCATTATAATATGTGTGTTTCTGATATCTTGTGGTTGCATGTTTTTCAGCAATTAAGGTGGAGCTTTTGTTTCGCGTTTCATCGCTGTACTCAGCGTAAGAAAATTGTTTTGTAATGTTATTATCAAAACACAGAACACTAGTATATGTATGGTAATTGAACAGTCAGGATCGCTAGCACATTAAATGAGTCCCTGCAGGAGTCTCGAGGATCACCGCTGGAATAACACAGTGTTGTACCAGTGATGATGTGGTGCTGAGCAGACATTGTGTAGGTAATTTGCTTCAATGTTATCAATAAATAGCATCTTTATCTAATTTATAACTGTGTGCTAACTCAATAAAATTATCGCACATCAGTAAATTGCAAGTCTGCGGTGGGTCTCAATTTGTTAAGTTTGAATTTTAAATTGCTTTTAACAGCTCAGCAACGGAACTTTCCCATGTGCATCAGTCGCTTTAAGCTGCATGAATATATTGAAATTAGCGATACCTATCGGACAGCTCTAATTTCTAATTTATTGATACTCTTTTCAACGATACTTACTCGTTTACCGTTAGACACACAGTAGGTCTAAAAAGCGATAGATACAGGTCTCGTGCGAATATGATATTTTATAAAGTCCATCATCGTTCGCTTTCTCCAGATAGTGTCATATCATGTTTATGTTCATTGTCATACGTTGTAAACGCTAATAGCAACATGTGTTATTTATTTAGTTTATAGGACGGGCATGTTTCCTTATCGACGAGCGTGTATCTATTGCACCAGCCCTGTCACTTAGCATTTCATAGGGTGTTTGAGTAATGGTCCCGGCTATCTGTTCACGAAGAACAAAATCAATTATTTTCCTTGGCGACGCACGGTGGAGAGCAAATTATGGAAATTATGTGTAGGAAATAGTTTCGCTTATCGACCGCATCGGATTCGTTTTGTTCTTCATTTGTAAAACATAATAGAGAGTTTCATGTACTATAAAAGTATTCCTTTGCGTGCTACCAGATCCTGTTATTAATGTATTTGTCTATGAAAAAGATTGCGTGCCTACTTTCTACATATAAACACGCGTGGGTTTCTTTTTGTCTTGTCTTAATCAAAATAATTTGAGAAAATAAGAATTACTACTAGAAGTTACATACACGTATGAATCATTGCTCTTTAACAACATTTATGCAGTTTAGATACTTTCTTTGTAAATTCTCATTCAGTAAAGACAATATATCGCATCACTCCTCACCTCGCAATAAATTGATTAACTCGGGACACGTGTTTCGGGAAAACGTGGATTCCTATTGTCAACTGTATGACCGTATTGTGAGATGGGGAGTGATCTGATCCCCGCAATCTCTGTAATCTTTACAAATTCTCAATCATTAAAAATGCTTTTACCAAAAATATTGAAATTGTTTATTTTCCATGTTTAAATTCGCTCAATTAATCCATAATAATATGAATAACAGATAAGGTATCCTAGTATCTAGAAAACCAGTGCTGTGGGGTACCTCTTACACCGCAACAAAATACTGTGATCCACAGGATCGAATTCCTTACTTATGTTAGATCCAGGGCGCATCCTATGCTGGATCCTCCTTTATCCATACTGTAATATAAACCGCCTAGAGTATTGCCCAAGTAGTATTTTGTCGTTTTCTGCAACCACCCATATTAGTCAACGCAGATGATATAATTTTAATTGCAAACGAGAAGTAGGAGCTAAGACATAAAATAGAAGCATTAGTTGAAGCACTAAAAGAGTACGAATTAAAAATAAATTAAAAATAAATATATGGCCATACAACGCAATACTACGATCACAGCCATAAAAGTAGGAAATGATATTCTACCAGAAACTCAATTTATTATAGATAGATAGATAGATTTATTTCCATAACATAATACATGTATTGGTATTGTCAACACTAAACAACTAAAACAACTACATATGTAAACGGGACTCCTTACAACACATTTAAAATTTCGTATTAAAATATTCGTCAAAGTGTAAATTGATTTTGCCAGTAGCATCTCTTTCATTTTTAGTTTAAATTTCTTCTCTTCCATTTCTTTTATATCGTCAGATAAATGGTTATAGAATTTCAACCCGTAATAATTCGCCACATACATTGTTCTGTTTATGCGTTGGTATGGTATCGAGTATTTGTTCTTGCCTCTCGTGTCATGCTTGTGCAGCTCTATAATCTGTGTGAATTGGTCCTTACATTTGTGCACATATTAAATACCTTGGTTCCATGTTTGAAGAGAAAGATAGTCTAGAAAGAGAAATTAATAATAGAATAATAAACACTAATCAAATCTATAGAGCATTATTATATAGCACCTGCTTCAACAATAAGGAAATAAGAACAAGAACAAAGATTAAGGTATATGAGTCAATAAAGGCACCCATACTTATGTACTCCGCGGAACCATGGACTCTGACAGGAAAAAAGTACAGGCCTGCGAAATGACAGTATTGAGAAAAATAGAGGGTGTAACAAAGCTAGATAAAATAAGAAATGAAGAAATCGGAAGACGTTTAAAGATAAAAAGTATAATTAACAAAATCGAAACACAACAATTGAGATGGTTCGGTCACGTATCTAGAATGGGGCAAATTAAACCACAAGACAAACAGACCAGGGGTAGACCCAGAGTTACGTGGAATGAAGGTATAAGGAAAATCTTAGCAGACAGGGGCATTTCATGGACTCAAGCAAAGACAATGGCAACAAACAGAACGCAATGGATAAGAATAATTACCTTTCCACGTCAGATAGAAGAGGAGATGATATGATGATGAGATGATTAAATAATAAATGATAATGATATTATTTGCCCAGATAATTCACAAGCTTCCAATTATTTAGCAATTTTTGAAAAAGTGCCTAAACTTAGCTGATTCGATTTGATGTTGAGATGTCGTCCGCCAGGTTCGATAGCACGTCCCTTCTACTACGGACCCCAAGCCCTATCGTAGAGCGGATGCCATCCTAGAGTTCATCGAACAAGTTCCAGCCTTCAGTTAGCTCAGAATCTTGTTTAATGAGGTATTCTTCAGGTCAGCTAGGGTATTATGTGCCTTCCCAAAGAGTGAGTGCCTGATTCGGGTGGCTGCAGGACAGTTGCACATGCTCTACTGTTTCTGCTTCCTCCACACACAGTCGTCATTCCGCTTCATCCGATACCCCGATTCCGTGTAAGTGCTTTCTGAATGTGCAGTGACCTGTAAAAACATAAGTAATTATTATGACCCTTTTACGGCCAAAATTAAGTAATTCTCTAGTTGTGACATGGTTCGGTAAAATACACTCTTTCCCATGTACCCCAAACCATGAGAATTGCTCCAATATTGGAGCACTTTCTGTTTTAACCGGAAACAAATTTGTTGTTGGCAATCGAGGTTGATACGCCAATTGGAGGTTTTGAACCATGGATACACCTCGCGATACCCTTTTTTGCAAGTGTGTCCGCTATCTCATTCCCTTCAATGAGGGAGTGGCCCTGAACCCAGATTAGGGTTAGTTTGTCAGCCGACCCTATTGTATTTAGTGTATGTTTGCAGCTCCATATCAGTTTAGAGTTGCATTTGTGCGCTACCACTTCTTTCAATACAGCTTGACGTTTTTATTCAAAATCTCCCTTGCCCATATCTCAGTGGCATACGTTTCAGCCTGAAAAACCGGTGCGTATAAACTTAGCTACCTTGTCGATAAAAACTAATTCAACAAAGGATTTATTTATTAGATATGCTAAAGGTAAATATTTGAAGAATTAAATTATGTAATTGTTGAAGCAAATTGCATATAATTTACTAAATAAATTGTTATAATATTATAACAGGCAATATTACAATAAGGCACGCGAATATATACACATAACCTATAAATGTGTCACGCCCGATATATTATGGCATTATACGTTCTTACGGATGAATATATACAATATTGTTAAGTATTACAAGAATGGATCGTTAGAAATAGGTGAATATCAGAAAAAAGGAGTCACGGAAATAACATATAATACGATAGGAATACACAGATTATCACAATGAATACTAACTAACGATAAACAAGACATAAGCTGACAAGTTGTATAGCTGATTTCAGTAGATTAAAATTGTTTACAACATTGCACTATGGTAAGTGAGATAGTTACATATTTTATTAATTCTGAAACCAAATAGTGATAGATATTGTTACACTCACCGTGTAACAGAAAAACAATTCTTTTCTTCTAGAATATTATTTTATGATGTTTCGTAACTATTTAT
>JARFOC010048006.1:0-21292 GCA_031763485.1 Osmoderma eremita | reverse complement strand
GGTAATGTCCCTCCCAAAAATGGTGAACCTGATGCGGGTGGCCGCCGGACAGTGGCACATAATGTGCTCTACTGTTTATCTGAGTTAGTACCAAAGACTCCTCGAACTTCTGGACCAGGGCAGCACGGTTTTGTGCTAACCGCAATATAGGAGTATTACATATATTTTCATACATATGTTTTCAATTGAATCAACATTTTGACTTTGTTGTTGTGATTTTAAATATTGATTTGATAGAAAATCGAAGATTCTCAAAAGGTAACTTTAGATTGATAACGATTTTGGATAACAAGTGTCATAATAAAATTCTTCAGCTCTTCGAATATATGTATACTTAATGTGAAACTTAATATTTATCGTAATTATTTATCAAATGCGTATACTTTAAAGTGTAAGATATAGATATAATTATAAATATATATTTTTTTAATAATAAAAAATAGAAAGGAGACCTTTTGTATGAATAGAGACATCTGTTTACATAGTTTATTTGATTTCCAATAGATCGCACCTTCATTTTGTTAATTCAATCTCCCTTTTTGACACTTTAATCCATGATCAGAAATTTTGGTTCCAAAATCAGCTAAGAATTAATCATTAAAAACATACTTTCGATCAGTTACAATTTGGAATAAATACTAATATAACCGTGGGCCCAATTGTGGAGATCGGTATTTATCCCCATTATTATATTATATGGAATGTAAAAAAAATGGGCCGCCTATTTTAAAGCGTAAAATGTATTTATAAATTAAATTAATTACATTTCCTAAATTCTATAAACTTAAATTATTTGTTTTAACTTAAAAGTCTCAGATATCACTTAGTTCCCCTTTTCAATACTGACTGTTAGTCACACAACACTTCTATTAGTCAAAAATAACGAAGACTGTTAGTTGAATTTACCGCTTTACAATGTAGTAAATTTTATCTTAGGTTGGTCGCACGAAATTCCTGACGTAGAAAGTTAAACTCTAAAATAATAAATGCAGTTGTTCTAGCACACATGTATTAGTTCGTGCTGCAGGTTGTTGTACATATGCGACCATAAACATCGACGCAGAAGTTCGCAAAAGTTCAACTTTTGCTGCAAGTTGTCGTAAGTTTGTGTTATTTATAACTTCATGGTGAACCGGTCGCTGTCAACGCACATTTATACATAACCTAGAATAAGTACTGATGATTAGCTTAGTTTATGCATTTCTACAGCCGTACAAGAACGCTCATACTGGCTCATATTTCCACTCCTCGTAGAACACATATCTGCAGCGAATCACGACGTTTAGTTTCACGTACTTCTGCGACTACGAAACTTTGCACACGAGACTAAATCCGCCCTAACGCGTTCAAAAAAGTTATTTCACGGTTGACTCCCATGTTGTTTTAAACGATTTTCTTTTAAAATAATTACTTTAACCACCTATCTAGAAATATTCTTTGAGACGACCTTGGCTTCAAGATTGAGTTGCCAACTGAATTACTAGTAAATTCGCGTCAATTAATTGCGGGAAATATAAACTTGATCTCATTCTATTTGTCCCACACAGTACTATATTCATCGCTTTCCGTCACTCGTCTCAAAGTATGTTACACACAACGTTTCTATCGAAAAAGTTATCAATAGGCACCTCAAATCGACTGTAGTATAAGGCTCTGATATCTTCTTCGACGTCTTCCACGCATTTCTCCGGATTGCTCTTGGGTACGACGCACACCGGATTATCTTTACGATAACAACCTCTACCTTTGCCGTCCAATCGTATGCGACCCTTATTTGCCCAGACCATTATTTTCAAGTAACAAGCGCACTGCCACGGATTTGAGTGGAAGGTGAAAGACGACAGGCTCCTGCTGTTCGTCAAGTCTCGCATGGCCTTCTCCGGGAAGTAAGTGAGGTTGTTAGTGTGAATGGAGAGATCCCAAAGCCCCGCGAACGGATCGTATCCCCTGGAGCCGAATATACTAAAGCGATCTCTACTAGCGGCTTCGTCTAGGGCGCCACTGAACGGAGCGAAGGTGTTTTCGTGCAGTTTCATCAACCTGTTATTGCTCAGATCCAAATGCTTCAAGGTGGTTAATCCTTTGAAGGCGTTCTGGTGGATTTCGCGCAGATTATTACTTCTCAAAATTAGATCGCCCAATTTCTCCATCGCCCTGAACGAATTCTCCGATAAAGTTTCCAATGAATTCTCTTCCACCTCCAGTTTAGACATCGCCACGTTATTCGCGAACCAATTCGGATTCCACACCTTCAACCGGTTAAAATTCAATTTGAGCTCGACCAGGCGACCATGTGGGCGAAGGATTCGTCCTCGATTTGTTCTATGCGATTCGAGGATAGATCCAAGGTTTTCAAACTGACCATTTCGGTAAACACGTCTCTGATCAACGCTCGAAGTCGATTTTTGCTCAAGTCTAATGTTTGCGTGGCTTTCAGGTTGAGGAACGCCCGCTGCTCAATCTCACTGATGCGATTGTTGCGTAGAACCAGAGTGGACACTGTTAAATTGACAAAGGCGCCTCGCCTCAACTTCTCCACATTCTGATTAATTATCTCTAGGGTTAAATAGCCCTTGATCGCATCAGTGCGTTCTAGGCAATCATCTACGATGATATCAATTTCATTCCGTGCCGATTTATCCGAAAATACGGCTCTGACGTTCTTGAAACTAGACGTGTCGCAAACGGCGTTAGCGTAGTATGCTAACGCAGTGAAGTAGACCGCTAACAGAAACGTCTTCATCCCGGAATGATGTGCGAAATACTGGCTTGTCGAACTCTCCAAGTTCAGGTTTTATAAACGATTAAGATTGGCTCGAATGTTGTGAATCACTGCGTCCCGTTAGTATACAGATTAAGGTATTTCCGAATGGGGGCTTTTAAAATAATACACAGTATCGTATTATTTAACTGTTTATGTTGTAATAGTTATCTTAGGGAATACCTACGAATTAATAGGAATGTTTCTCCATTCGCATCTTAGAATATAATACTAAAGTATGATCACAACATAAAATATAATACTCCTATAGAAGTAGCTTCCATTCAAATGTCACTCTGTAATGCGGATAACCTACAAAACTGTCAGCATATGTATACAACCCTTACAACGAATAAATTATTATTAAACCATTAGTTCCTAAGATATAGGATATCACATTAATACGATAAAAATAAACAGAAAAATACAAGGAATAATGACATGATAAACAAGACTTCTTCGTAAATATCAGTCGAAATATTCCACAACATTGGGCAGGTATATATACTGAGATATGTAATAAACATTAATCTTGCAAACGGAAAGTTACAAATAGTAATATACCTGCAATTACTGTATTCCAAAAGGAGAATGGACTATATGGTATTTAGAAACATACAAAAAATATTTTACATTTGTTCCTGGAATTGGTGATTCATTTTCTTTGTAAAATATTGGCATTGAGCACAATCCTTCCCAGCTTATCTCTTTATTAGTTATTGCGTCAATACAATAAATACTGGGAAAAAGTATTATAATTTTCAAAACACGTTTCAAACAACAAAAAAAACATTACAAATACGATATCCTACTTTACTCGATGAATGCATGCAGATAACAATGTTATTTTAACTTCTGAACCCTGTTTATAAGTAATCACTCCATTTATTTTTACATATATACATACGTAGTAATCCGAACAAGTTAGTGAAACCCTCAGTCTTGTAATAATAAAAATTCCGTTTTGCGATAGCAAATGCAAGGGGAAGCCCACTCTATTGTAACACGCTGCAGGAAACTCAGACAACTTTATAATAGTTTGCTTTTTATTTACATGGAATAAATAGGAAGTTAACAATGTTTATGTATCTTATTCTTTCAAAATTTCATTCTGACGATATACGACCGCAAAATTTCTATGAACCGTATCGAGATCACAATAGATATTGCGATCGCAATAGGGAGTTTTTGTGAAGTGAACCTTAACAGCAACGGTAAAACAATATCGTATTCGGTCACGTGTTTTTATCGAGGTTAGCACTCCCTGGATAAAAACACGTGACCGAATACGATATTGTTTTACCGTGAGTAAAGAAAATTTAGTTTTTGACGTTTTTTTTTCGTTGGAACTGCAAACCGCCACATTTGTGGATCAGCTGACAATTTGACATTTGTGAATATGATGATATCGAAGATTTAATACTGTATAATATATAGCATCCTAGGCAAAATACATTTCTTTCTTTTATAACTCAAATCGACACAGCTGACCTACTATGTTTTTGCGTCTGATTTCAAACATTGTATTGTATTTTGTAAGTAAGAATTTCAAATTGTTTGACAAGGAGAAACTAACGTAACCTAAATTATAGTTTGAAGATTGGGTTTTTACCTACTAAAGTCAAAATCGCCAGCAACTATTACTCCCAATTATTTTTTACCGCAGAATCACTAAATACCACTAAATACACCTAGTAATAAGTATTTAATTTTATGCAAACTTAAATTCACCAGATACTGCACGCCACCTCGGGTTAAGCCGCTTACACAGGAAGCGATAAAATAATAACTTCCTCCACCACTGATTATGATTTAAGGTTATGTGTGATTAATTTGACGTAAAAGTAAACAAAAGTAATTCACTACGCCGCACCGTGGTATCTTAGTTATTGTAAAGGATTCAGGAGCGCCATTCTCCACCATTTAGCGATATCGCTATACGTCATGTAGAATAGCTAAATATACAAGGCCATGACGTATAGCGATATGGCTAAATGGTGCAGAATAGCCCTCCAGAAGATAGAAAATGAATTTTAATCTCATATCTTTTTTTATATTATTACCATACCTAAAAGAACTTGGATTATGTTATTAAGTTTAAAAAAAACCTGTATATATCCGGAAAGTAAAACTGGAAAGGTTTACAATCACTTTATTTCAACTTATTTCAGAGTAATTTACAGTGGAATGTTTATAGCTTAAGCATATTACATACAATACTAGATTACATCATTTTGTCGCTTATAAACAAATACATTAGTTAAAAACAATTAAATTACAGACAAGACTATATAATCAATGAAGGTAATACTAGTAATAAAAATAATATAAACACAGAAAATAGGAACACCAGTTCACCTTCTGTTAAATAAACACAATTAAACGCAAACTAATTAACTAAATATGGCTAATAACACAATTAAATATAACGTGTCATGAGATCAAATAAATTTTGTAGCTTTCGATACGTCGAATGTCAAATTTTTATGACAGTTGACATGTGTCAAATTAAGGTCCGTTGTTTTGGTAGATTATAATTTCTTTCCGCAAATTGAGAAACAATTGTCTCGTAAATTAAGGGAAATTAGTAATTAATTACAGCTAAATAGGACGAAAAATCACATTAATCTTTTATGATCACCTATATAGTTGCGTTAGAGGTTGTTTTATCACGTCACGTACCAACTTACTATTGAGATCCATCAGATTCTTCGTGCCTGAAAGCGAAAATCGATAATTTTATGATTGTCGGAAAATTTAAGTTTCAATTTTTTTTAAAGTTTGGCAACAGCGCTAAGGTATGATATCACCATTATTAATAACGGAAGTTGATTGATAAATTGAAAATTCTGTATATACGTACTTATCATCTTTGCGTTCTTTCTCAGGGGTGTTTACGTCACCTTTGAACGTTGGCTTGTTGCTACTGCTCTTCGTCCCCTTCCTCGTGGACAACAAAGAAGGCGTCCAACTGAACAGCGACGCTTGAGAAAAGGGATTATCTGAAATAAATCAAGGACGTAAACGAAAACTCACGTATCTCACCATTCGCGTCGCTAAAACAGAAAAACTCACCAGATGAAGACGCCTCGCTCATAGGTGGCGCCGTAGGCGGTCTCGGGAAATGCCGCGTGGGCACGTCAAACTTTTGGTGCCCGAAGGTTTGGAGGACGGCAGGTTTAGACGACTCCTTCCCTCTCTCCTTCCGCTTCTCTTCCCGTTCGCGGTCCACATAACAGTCTATCGAGCGTAAGAAAGATTCGAGCGGACCCATTACAGATTCCTATAATTCGCGAAACTCAAAAACGATCGGAAATGGGCATCTGTGTCTTACTTTAGTGGAGTGTGGTGTTAGAGGGACTGTTTCGCTCCAAGTAATACCTCCCGGTGCCACGTTCGAAATTGGAGTGGAGGATTTCTTCCTGCGTCTCATGGATTTCTGCGATTTAGAAGCGGTACATCGTAACGGCGATTCCAGTACGGGAGCGTTGCTGTCGCAATCCGTTTGCGAGGTTAGATCGATCAGGGATAGATTCGAAGTATTGCCATTGCAATTCACTACGATAATGAAAATACGTTCAATACGTTGACGGATGTTGTTCGTTTCAAGTTAATTCTTACAACTTTAATGGCGTAATATTTTTATTAATAATAATTATTATTAAAAAATCCAAATTCTAGTTAATACTGAAAATAAAACTACATGCTTGAAATATATGGATGAAATTATTATTATGACTGCATAACAAAAAGAAAATTGACAGATGATAGTTATAAACGAAAGAAATCGCATAAACTACCTGAAACTACTCCTGAGAATTTTATCACGATAATTTTCACCAATCCTCACTCATATTATGTTACACAAATTTAATCCTTATTCATAATTTGTAGATATAATTTTTCATGTTGATAACAGTGGAATAAAGAATGCCGGGATAGCGCAGCGGTAAGAGCGCCAAGCATCCGTCCTGGATATTGATGGTTCGAATCTCCGTGCGGCAATCGATTAAAAAAAAAAGTCGGTTGCAGCCGGTGATCAGTACCTCTCCCGGTATCCTCCAGTGCTGGGGCAAAAATCGGCACTGCTGCCCTCTCACGACGAGTAGAGGCAGTAACAAGCCAACACACACACACACAGTACATACGGAGGAGGTAGCACAAAGGGCCCAATATCGGTGGCCCAAGTACGTGCGGCCTACGGCCCCCTCCCCACCCACAGACCTTATCCTTTTTAACAGTGGAAGGAGAAGAAAAAATTTATATCCATTCCAACTAATAACTGTACAACGTTTTGCCTTCAAAATAATGATCGAATTCTTAAAATTATTCTCGAAAAACTGTAAATAACACAATTTGACAGGTGACAGCTGTCATATAATAAAACCAGGAGCCGCGCTTACTATAATTCAAACTACTCGTGTTGAGGATTTTATATTAACAACTTTCATTATCCCTTGTTCGTGTGAGATGTTTCACAAGATCAATCCTTATTCGTAACCTGTTACTTCAACTTTTTTTGCCAACACTGTGGATCTTCCAAAATATTCATCAAATAATTCTCGTTATTTTCGGCACTGAATCTAATATAATTTGATAGATGAACACTGAAACTATCTGTGTTGAAGATTTTATGTTATACATATCTAATGCTTATTCATAACTGGTTATTTTTTTCTAACACGATAGAGATAACGTCATTATTATTAAAATAAAAATGAATACTGGCTGGAAGTTACTACTAAAAAAAAAGTTTTACCGGCATAGTTTCGATGCTCACAATTATTTTCGATTCTCGATCGATTCACTGTAATACAATTTGACAGACGACAAATGTCAAATATAAAACCAATAATCATCACCTACGCTAATTGATACAATTTTTGTATTTTTTTGAGGATTTTATGTCGACGATTCTTATTCAAATTATATGTTGTACAAATCCAATCCGTATGCATAATTTGTTAATTTAATTTTTTCTGTGTTGCTTGTCAATAACAAAAATCAATATTTTCTACAAGTTATAACTGAAGAGCGTCTCACCCGCAAAATATTAATTATTTTCGATGTATTTATCTTTTCGGACACTGTAAATAATACAATTTGACAGATGACAGCTGTCAAAGATGAAAGCTGTCAAACAGCTAAATAAAATAAAATCTTATAATAATGCTGTAAAACAACGAAATTTGTCAGATGACAAATGACGGGTGTCAAACGCAAATTGTCAAATACCGAAAAAGAAAATATTGTCGACTTACAATAACAAGAACTTCCACTCGACACGTTGAAGGAATTGTTCATCGCCTCCCCGAAACTATTGCTTCTATCTTGATGGTGGTCGAAGAGCTGGAATAGCATGATCTTCTCTTCGAAGGAATGGTTCGCGCGTCCACCGGAAACGGAACTGGTGGGCGTGGTCACGGCCGGACTGGATTCGCGCGGCATTATCCCCTGCGCCATCGAGAATTCCGCATACTCCACGTCATTCTCGCCTAAACCAAAAGAAACAAATGCTATGCGACCAATCTAATAGTGTTCCCGAGGGTCACATGCAAAAACAATAATCTCCATTGCGAGACAAAGGAACACCTGAATGTCATATTAATTGGTAAAAAAAAGCGGATAAATAAAATGTGACCCTCTTTTCACTCTACGAATCTTATGTAGTTCTCGAATCGATTATACTCCACTAATAAGAAAGTATCGATCAAAAATATTCTTTTTATTACCATAATTATTATGTCTAGATTTTAGGTGTAAATAAAGAACGGAATAAAATGCTGGTGACGACCGAGATAAAATGAGATAAAAAAGAGATGTTTTCGTACGAATAATTGACTATTATAAAACCATTTAATTTGAATTAAAAAATTAAAATACGAGAATGTTTTTTTGACTTTTTCTCTCCGACACAGTGCCGCTTATAAATTTTGCTTTTTAGGGTCTCTCCGGTGAGGGGGGCTGTTGTTCCTTCTCGGCTACCTGATTCCCGTGCTCCGGTTGAACGTTTGCTGAGGTGGAGCAACACGGTTCGCAACACATTTCACCACAGCCTTAAAATTTATAAACAACATACATTGTTACTATCCCATCAGGAAGAAACGTTGATAAAATTTGTCCCTTTTCGGCTGAAAATACAAGATTTATAACCACAAAATTTGACTCACCAGACATGATTTCGTCGTCGACGTCATTTTCATCGTTGGAATTCTCCTCGACCAATCGAATCAGACCGACTTCTTGATGCTCGTCTTCCAAAAAGTTCTCCGACTCACTCAAATCCTGTACGTAACAGAAAAAAAATATGTCTCAGTTTATATGGAAAAGAAAAAGCACATTTCTTACATCCGTCTCGCTACTATTGCTACTTATGGTTAGGTCCGCTGTTGTATTTAAGAGATTCGGTGTGCTAAGCGACACTCCCAAGCCGAGTAATCTAGGGCTCTCCGTTAAACCATCACCGCTCTGTAACCGGCCAGTTTCTTCAGTTCCGTTACTCTTTCCGGTTTCGATTTGTGTTCGTATCGATGAAGCGGACGAGGCGCTGCTGCAACTTCCATCGTTCGTAGCAGATTTTTGGGTCGTACCACAAATGGGTGTTGAATCACCCGTGCTTCCCGCATTGTTCGGAGTTCTAAGCAATATATTCACACTTTTAATCGGCGTTTTAGTATTGTACGGTTGTCGATTTAATACCTGGGACTCGAGTTGGGCGTCAGCAAAGTTTTGCTTATCAAATACTTAGTGGGTATACCCAACATTTTCTTCGGCGATACGTTTTGTGAACTCGAAGTGGATCTCAGTTCGAGGGGATCGATGTTCATGGGGGAAGCGATCGTAGGTATGGTGTATAGACTCTGAGCGCCGGCTATGGTGCTCGCATCCGCTAATTGGGCGTTAGCGTTTAGGGATGCCGCTACGGCATTGCGAGATATCTCAGCTGCTAGTCGCTGTTAGCAAAAAATAAGCACATAATGAAAATAGGTTTCCGCAAAAAGGATTTTTGAATTCTGATTTCACCGGGTTTCAATTACGTGAGTGTACACGCCGAGATTTAAATAAAAATCCACCGAAAATGAAAATTTTTCGATGATGTTCAAAAATTATCAAAAAATCACTCACCTCTTTCGATTCGTTGATCTGCGAGATGTACTGATTCTGCAACGCCTGCAACTGATTGATGTACCACTGCTGATCCCGACAACGTTGATAGAAAGTCGGAGCGCGCACTTGAAATCGCAACACCAGCGTGTCCAAGGTGACGTTTAAATACCCCTCGCTGGCCAATAGGTCTAATCTGAAGAAGCGATTGTAGCCCCAGCATTCGCCCACCTCGAAATCCGACGCGAATTCCCTAACGATGTTCTTCGAACTGTCCCTGCTGGCTTGGTGTATCATTTCGACTCGATATTCGTACTTGGACGTTTCCGGATAGCCGGCGCTCAACTCCAAAAAGACCGACAGGTAATTGCCCCTGACTACGCCGTTACCGTCTGGATACACTTTCAACCTCCAACACAAGCCGTTGCAATGTAAGGGCGTCGAATAGACGGGATCGGCTTTCCTTTGGAGTTGCGAGAAGGCGTGCATGACGAAAGTGCTGCTATCGTAACTTGGAACTATCTCGCTACAAAATAGATTAAAGCTGTACAGAGTTACTCTGGCAATAATAAACTTTCTTCTTTGCTATAAACTCTCGAACAAGTCTCCTTAAGAGTCTTCATTTGCTAATGATGTTATTAACAATATTTTAGTTACATAAACAATCTTAAAACAGGCTTAAGTGGGTATACAACAACTATTTCTATGAAAAACGTTTCCCACGTTAAAAAAAAACAGAAATACTTTCACCCCATTAAAGAGATCACTACATATAACAACAATTTAATTTTACCTGTGAAAATCGGCTGGCACAGCAGCGGTAACAAAACTGGTCATCGGTTTCTTGCGTATGGCATGGATCATCCTCGATAACTCGCCACTCTTCGATATCAACTCGGAGCGTGTACAAGTATGCAATTGGTGCTCGATTTCGTGCAATAGATGTTCGAGCTGTTCCGTTTCTTGCGTTAGCGAATCCTTTTGCCCCATCAAAGTCAATAATTTCGTCTTTAACTGCGAATCCAAACGGGCTATCATCAATTCCACCGCGTTCCGTATCTCTCGAACCCTCTCGTCTTTGGCCGAACGTACGGATTCAACGTTTCTTTCCTAGAATGCGTCGACAAAAAGAACAACCTGTAACCTCATCCCCTATTTCTTTAATTTACACCTATACTTACCACTTCTTGTACGATACTAATTAATTCCATCAATCTACGACGTAATTGTGCCACCTCATCTTTAATTTGTGTAATGTGTTGTTCGTAAACCTCTTCCAGTGGCTTAAAGGTATGCCCGGAATGGGTACCACCCCACAAGGCGCACTGGTGGCAGATGCAACAACGACATGTCCAGCAATAAACTGATAATTTTTCAAAGTGCGTCATACATCTGCCAAAATTAAGAATTAAAATTATAAAATTTTTTGATTTAGATCTACATACTTATCTCTGTCGCTATCATCCGTTCGATTTCCAGCATGATTTACCGCCTGCAAAGAATCCAACTGTTGCGTCACCTCTTCTACCCATCGACAGTTGACCAATTCATGCAAATGCAAGGAGGCACGACAGTGGGGACATTGAGATCTCTGTTCTGTCAACCAGCGTCTAATACAGACATAGCAGCATAATTTCGAACAGTGCGGACATAGGTGGGCGTCGCGTAGTTTTTCCATACAAATAAAGCATCTAAACACCTCAGCCAGGGTCTAAAAAGAAAGGTTAGTTCATTCATTCCAAGCACACAAATATGAATAATTTGTTCTATCGTAATTGTGTCATAGGAATGTTGTTTCGGATTTATAAGGGAAACTCACGGATTCCGAAGGATTACTCCAACACTCCATTCTACTTTCGGTGATATTTGACTAAGAAAATTTGTTTCAAGGAGGATACTTCAAATTTTGTTAAAAACGTTCATTTATTTACGAATAAAGCAAACATAGTATGCCATGATTTTTATACTGACGCAAAAACTCTTTTTACATTCATCAATTTATTTTTACTCACCTCGACGTTCCGATCATCCTTACTTCCCGATTTCGTTCTAGAGCCAGACATCCTCGTAAAATACCAATACTTCAAATTTCGAATAATCGTCGATCGCTTATGCTTTTTTAAACCGAATATTATTCCTCACACCATCTCTTTGTTCTCTTCAGCTTTGCCTCGCTAGAATATGTAGCTGTTATACACCCACGTCCGTCTATAGAAACGCAAAAACCCATGCAGAAGAACCTAAACCCCAAGAGCAAAAAAAAATTATTTTTGCTTTAAATCTGGTATTTGTGCTGTCAGCTGTCAAATTTTGAAATTCACCCGCCTCGTTCGAATTATCGATCCAAAACTTAACGACGATAAAATTTATGTATTATGTGTCTTATAGGTTATAAACATTATGTTATCGATCAATCTGTGAAACATAATATGAGATCACTCAATTTGCTGCTTAAGGCTCACTCCCTAATTATTCAAAAAGTATTTGTGAAAGGAGTTTTATGTATGTAAAAAAAGGTTACGTAATAAATTATCGCGTCAACGATCTTTTTGTGTGTATCGAACCCGATTTAACGCACTATTTCCCCTACATCTTCTTGGGACGGCTTCGCCGATAGCAGGGGTGGCAGAGGGCGATGAGCTCCCTGCGCCCTCTGCAGTTTCCTTTGTGAAGCACCAAATAACATTGCCTTAACCTAGCTCAAATTAAAAAAATTACACACTTGCACGCCTTTTTTTCTGACAAAAAGGGAATTTTAAAACCGGATTTAGCATATTATCCCATGTTATTTTTACAAAGAATCTGTGTGGTACCTTTCTTCTAAATATGATTAGATGTATATTTTTGAAAGATATTTTTGAAGAATATAAAAAACGTAGACGTAACAAAATACATACTTTTATACAATAATAAAAAAGAGGAAGTACTGTTAATATGGCGGTAATTTTATGATTTGTTTAAGTGAAATTTTCAATTTAAATTTAGTATTTTTATTTTTTATCCAATATTTAGAAGATTTGAATAGTGTATTAAAAAAAATATATTTACTACAAATCATAGCGTATAATTGATTTATTTTGATTTTATTATTTATTTTGGTAATATAGTAAATACCAAAAGTTACACCGAGCTTTTTTTTATTCGCAAATCCTTGCATATTAAAATTCTTTAATTGTGATTCATTTATCTGCCACTTGGGGCTGTCTAAACGTAACGTATTCGGTTGTAAAAATACGGATATTTACGAGAATCACTGTATTTTGCACTTATACTTAACAAAAGCAGGCGAAGAGTGGTTGGAGAACATTTGGACGCCTGAAATTCAGGCACCGATGCCGAACGCTAACGGAGACTCCCGAATGACAGGTGGTTACAGCAGGTAACATGAAAAGGAGCTGAAACATTCGAAAATGCTCAGTTCTAGTCGGTATTTCAGTTGGTTGACTAGGTCTGCGCGTGTAGTAGTAATTTTATTGATGTGTTATATCGTAGATTATAAAACTTTTAATTAGATTTTAGGATTAATATACTATATTATTTTTAAAAGAATAGAAGGAAGTGGTTTCAGTAGATTTTATGCGTTGTAAAATATTTTTTGATGGTGTAACGATTTTAAATTAAGATATAGATAAAAAAATTAAAAATCGGCCGAAAAGGATTGTCACGTTTGAATTTTGACACGATGGAAATCAATAGTGTCGAGAACAATTGGAAATTCAAGAATAACGAACTGAATAACGGTTTCCTGAAAGGCGAGAGTAAAATCCAGCAGTCCATCGATTCTTTGCTAACCTCTCCGACACCTGTAGCCACCTGCGTCCAGGTTTCCGCTTCCGGCACTGAGACTACTGTACTTCGGCGGCCCAGGAAGCAAAGATCACGACGCGAGAAGCTACTATTCGCTCTGGTCCTACTCTTAGTCGCTGTAAGCACCGTATCGTTGGTCCTGCTAATCAACGCCACAGCCAAATGTGCCAGGAACGGTAAGTGTTGTTTCTTCGCGCGTTTGCCGGTATTTGTTTTCGTTTCTGTTTTGTCTGAGGCGTGTGGGTGGTGTATACGCCGTGTGTATACCGCCAGACAAACAGGAGGAGTAGCGGGAGGCATTTTAAGCTTGTGTGTGGGCGTACGGAAGTTGCGGGAGGTCAAGGATGGCTGGATGTTACGTCAATGTGTGTGGGTGTTCTAGTAAAAGTAGTAGTAATCATAGTAAACACGGGTTGTTTTGGGGTTAATGTCCTCTCTCTAATGTTGGGATGTTGAAATACGAAAATATTGACTTCCTACGGAGGGTTTTTAAAGGAGTATTGTCAAATTTTAAATCAAGTTTATATGGATGTTGTTTAAATAGTATTATATACAGTCCCACCCGTTTGAAACTGCAACACCTCTGTAAAACGTTCATTTCTAATCTAAATTAGATCGATCTTTTTTATAGCATAAAGCAATGATGAGCAACCCGCAGCCTGTTTGTACCTTCCGCGGCAGTTTTTTTAATCGATTTCACTTATAGGTCTTGTCTTTTCTGGTGACATCTCTGATGCACCTAAGGTATTTCGTTTCAACATCTCAAGTTTGCTTTTTTGTTTACTTGTTAATATCCACGTTCGTCGTACGAATGTGAGTTTTAAAAACAGTTTTATATACATTTTTTTACCTTGTTACTTCTTTCTTCTCGAGAAAACTTTCGTAAGTCACATAATATAAAGCTGGTTTTACAATTGTCAATTTCTAGTTCAAGTTGTCTTCTAGTTTCAGATGATAGGCGACCGTTGTACGTCTATCAAGAAATTGAAGAGTTCTAGAAATGCATATATTTTTGCTTCAAGTTATTTTAAGTTTTATAGGAATTTTCGTAATTGGTATTTTCCTAAAGTAATGACTTCTATTTACATAAAGGTTTATTGTCTATATTCTAAATAATATTTGATAATTTAAACTGTAAACACTAGGCAGAAATATGCAGGAAGTTATAAAAATACAATGCATCAACAAAAATAGTATCCCTACGTCGGCAAAGAACTGCCACCACTGACGTTAAAAAAGAAATTAACCTATTCCTATATTTTCGAATTCAACCTCTGTTCATTGTCTAGTGTAAACGTCAAGGTCTACTTCAAAAGAAATTGATAAAAAAAATTGACAAACTTAAATCAGCTTAACAAGCGAAAGCATATAACACGACTAAAATTGACACATCTAAATGGTGGTTAACACTAGGTAACCTTTAGATATTTACACTATTATTTATGTTTTTATACATTTCTTTGATATCCATCTTCACATTGCCTTTAGTTTAAAAAATTGTATAAACTTGACAATAAGTTACAGAAACATAAATTGTTATATTACACTAACCTCAATTTCATAACCTCAAAATTTACCCTCTTCTATAATAGAACCACAATTCCTCAAAATTTCAAATCTTCCTATATCAGCTCCATTGTTATTTAAAGTTAAGCAATATTAGCCGAAACAACAATAAATTCACAAACAACCATTTACGAATACTATGCAAACCACGACTATTTCAAGCTACATACGAACTAGGATATGTTTTTATTGATGTTTAAAACAGTGATCAAACAACTTGACAAACAGCACAATACTTCCCGACGCATATGTATATCGATACAACTCAACCGAATTCCACGTTTTCACCGAGTAATAAAACCAAACCCTAACCCAAAATCACTGCTGAATGACACGCACACTCACGCAAAAAAATATGTTTATGTTATATCTCCGCATAGGAGTTTCTTTCTGCCTAATTATCAACTCGTAGCGAGCGGTCGACACGCGATACAAATACAAATTATTTAATAGTCAGCCGGGACTCCTACAACTTTAACCGAGGCACACATTTTACACTCAAGTCCCTGGGTAACGTTTTCAGGTCGATTTCTTGAAATTTTTATCTCGTCGAACGGCCAGAACACAAACATCGGTGAGCTTTCACCTGGTTTACCCCAATTGATAGGAAATTATAAGGTTGTGCATGTAGGTATGGATTTTATCGACCGATCCGATCTTATGAATATTTACGGCGGTTGTTATAGTGTTTCAAGGGTTATTCATATATGTAATGGGTTATTATAGTGGGAATTTTATTTATTATTCTCTGTTATGTATATGGAACGCACGATGGTTATGTGTTGAAAAAAAAATGTTACGACTGGGAGGTATCATAAGTCATAATAATAACTCATAACCTAAATACAATTTCATTTATCTGTCAATCAAAGATTGATTGCTTTTTTGACGTTTTTATTGCTTTTTAATTTTCCTTTTTATGTTACTTAATTGCAGTTGTCGCTTAAAAATGAATAAAATATCCAAATAGACTATCCCAATAATGTTTTTTTGTTAATTAAATTTTTATATCTAAATTTTAATGTTGATTAACTTGTTTACCATAAACGAAACACTGTTGATTCATTTTGGGATTCAGATGAGTACTATTTTGTATCTTATTACGGTATTTAAAGGTAGAAAATGAAATAAAAATTGGTTTAGTAGTGATATTGATACACCATGTAAAAATGTAAATAGAGATGTGCTTCTATAATTATGTTAATGTTTGTAGGCGCTTAAAATTGTGAAGTGTAACCAAAATATGTTCTCGTATTGGAACAGACTTGATTGACATAAGGCATTTTATATTTAAATACGTTCAGTGTAGTTTCATCTTAAAATCAGTACGCATAGTGTTAAAAGTAAAGAAAATATGATTTGTGTTGTGTTGTTTGAATTGATTCTTTTGATTTAATATTAGCTTTTCCTTCTGGATCTCGTATCACATTCGTGTTATGCGAAGTGTGAACGTGGCAAACGTGTTTGTTTAACGTTTAAATATAATGACGATTTTATTTTTTATGTATCTGTAGTTTCTCCTATTTAATCCTGGCAAGCAAGTCCGAAATCACTCTAAACCGCTTTTCTTCTACCCTACACAAAAAAATGCCTCGTGGCACCTCACCCACTATCTCACCTTTTTAGTGCAGCTACGATTGTGGCCGGTCGGTCGCACGACACGGGGCCGTTGTTGCGGTTTCCTACCTACCCCTGATGAATAATCGATTCCTTCTCTGTGTGTGGTGGTTGGTAGTGGCTCCACCCTGCTCTACTCAAAACGTCGGCTGTCGTAACTAGGCGCTACGGTCGTATATAAAACCGTATTTTAGAAATGCCCGGTATAAATATTTACGACTCTTATTAAAAAGTATGAGTATGTTATAAGCGTTTAGTATACAGATGTAGATGTTTTTTTAAAATATTTAAATAGAAATAAATGGGGAAAAAAAGGTAAAGGAAGTATAAACATATACTCATATAACCTACATATACAAGGTTCCACAGCCATTGATATATGGAAAGCTATTCACCGGAAGTTTTTGAAATTTCGGTAGACCCAATCGAGCAAAATATATACAAGTTTCTAGCACTTCCGGTTATATCGGAAGTTACAAACAACTTCCTAACTTTAAATGAAACATCCTGTACATCTTTAATATTCTGGTTTAAATTTATACCTAAATTCATGTTCTTTATCAAGATATTTCGATTCTTTGCAGAAAAGTGACTTATGCAACTTCTTAAATAAATGTCATTATCGCGCATGCGCTCAATGTCGTCTTCCATAGTTTTCGTATTTTTTAACCATAACTAGAGATGGGCAGTTCAGTTCATTTTACGGAAACGTGTCTTTAGTTCTAGTTCACCTTACTGAACTGCATCTTTGAGTTAGTTCGCAGTTCACTTAGTTCACTTCACATTACTGGACCGACTGATCCACATTTTTTGAATTGTCTATTACTCATATGGTTTTACTTTTATTTATTTTTGGTATTTTTCTGTAGAATCAATATTTATATAAGACTAAATTAAATATATTGCTTATGGAATTTATGGATTATTATTTTTTATTTAATACACACCTAATTCAGTAAGTTTCAATCTATTATAACATCATTTAAATACGGGCTCCATAAATTGTACCTGGACATATGTATGTAGGTACATATATCTGATTTATTTTGCAGATAATATAGTTAAATATATGGTAATAGATATGTAACTAACAATTTTTTATAAACTTAAAAGTACGCGTCGTAATAATGGTAATAAATGAACGATGAACTGCGAACTACTAAGGATGATTTTACTGAACTAGTTCATTCGAGTCTCAGCAAAGATACGTGTCTTTGAACTAGTTCGTTCGCGAACTACCCTTCTCTAACCATAACCTATCTATCTGTCAAACCGTTATATATGCTTTGTAATGCGTGGCATATAAAGACGAAATATCAAAAGTCGGTTGTTTAATTGCAAGAGCTATAGTTAAAATCCAGTTGGCCACTTTGCTAAGAAGACCGAAAATCAACTTAAGTGTCTCCATTGCCATAAAAGCTGGGTAGAAGGTAGTGTCAAGAACCAATCGTTACACCGTCTCGAAAGGTAACGCTTCAATGTTTTCCATTCTTAAATATTTTTGCGACGATTTTTTACTCTAAATAAATTTTGTCCGCATTCGTAAACCCGGTGTTTTTAAATAGGTTTAAAAAGTAAAAATAGACGATTATTCTTGTGTTTTGAATCGAAATTGCCTTCACTATGTATGCTACGCGTTATATAAGTTAGATCTTGTCACACGGAAATCTGTTTGTCATTTCATTGTCTCGCCTCCGTTGTATAAAGATGTTCAGGGGAGTAAGTTCAAGTAGTCGTACCTCATGTAGAGCTATATGTAAAAATTTGAGGCTATAACACTTACGTCGAGATAGTAACATTTATACATAATTTAAATGATTTCCCAAGAAATCGTGATTTTCAAGAAAATATAACCTCAGAAGCAGAGACATGCTATGTATTCCCCCAGCATCAACTCGTTCCCTCAATATGTGGGAATTAAACTGTTTAATGATTTGCCTGCCTCCATCAATTCAACGATAAATTTTAGAAACAGCATTCTGGGTTAAATCGCTCAAGTTCAAGTGAAAACCTTTCCTTCGTGTCCGCCTCGTTATCGTTCGTCGGATATCGGCGGGGCAGTTAAAGTAAATACTTATTATTAAGCCCGGCACGCGAATAGTTCCGATCCCCCGTCTCCTTCTTAAAAAGGGTAAAGGGTAGGCCGTCGGCGCGTATTTACTAAGGACGAGACACAAATGCGAATTTTCGCCGCCGAAACTTAAGTGGCGCAAGGTTAAGACTTCTTCCAACGTCGCGGGGAAGAGGGACGGTTGGGAACGTCGTCCGGGGCTGTGTGTGGGGAGGAAAGGATTCGCGTGTCCGCTTTACGGGTCTCGGAGCTCGCTTCCGTTTTTTATCGCCCATCGATTTTTCGCGTAATTGACTTTTATTTCACCGCTTACTACACTCCAGCAATGGTTTGGAGATGGTAAAATTTAATGCTACTCGTACCGCGTACAGCCTGTATGTATATATGTATATTAGAGAAATCGGAGCAGTAACAAAAATTACCTAAGCGTTTTGGTCATTCCTTATTGTAATTTCTTACAGATCTTCAAATTTACAGAAAACTGTAATGACAGATTTAGGTTAGAGGGATTCTGTGCAAATTTCTGTAAACACACAAATCGCAACTACATTCATGCTTGATCTGCTATACATGTGACATAAGCATCTGTTGCAGGTTATAGTGTATATTTTTGTGGTATTTGTGGTGTATATTTATGTGCTGTACAATGTTACCCCCATTTTTCCCAGCGCATGTCTTACATTCGTTACGGTTCAATTGAGTCAGGTATTGTCTTCTTATCTAAACATTCCTTGCTATCTCTAATATAGGACAAAAGTCCTACAATTACATTGCGTAAGTTATGTTTTAAAATGTTCTATTTCTTGGATATATCTTTGATATTTACATACGTCACCGTCTTCCTCCAACAGAACACCTATTATTCATTTTTTTGCTTCAAAATACTTCGTATAACACTCAACTGTAGCTGCGTTAGTTTATCCAGTCTACGACAACTATTTCCATCTTGGCGTTCGTTTATTATACACGGAGCAAATAAACACCGAGTGGAAGACGTAGGGTTTATAGAGTAATAGAGGCGGTTATAACCTCACTTTTTTTGTAAAATTAAACAAAAATAATACATATAATATTCATATTTAATATCCGTTCACTCGCCTTTTGGTGTTTTACATACGTTTTGCTCAGTCTTATAGCACCATCAGTGTTTGAATAAGTTGTTAACGTTATGATAAAAACAAAAAAGGTTCTACAACCGTTTGAATATAAGTAACACAGACTATTCACTCTTAACGTTCCTAGATCTGCACCGCTTCAAATCGAGGACAAATGAATGAACACAGCTTGAAACACGTCAATTTTCCGTGATCGTAAGATTTATAGAAATCTGAATATTAACAGATGGTCTGTAAGCTACATATTGGCGCGGAATTGCAACATCGTCTGTAAATACTTACAGATTCTGTTAGGTTTTTTTAAAAATACATCATAGTCCTTAAGATTTTGAATTTAGAATAATGTTTATTATAACAATCCATTTTAAATTAAAATAAAGTTAATGACGACTCCCGGTCAACCGGAAGCGCTGCAAAAGTGGAAATAATTTAGTCTGAAAGATGACTTAGGGTAGTGTACCTGTTTTCAGGATTTTTATATTTTTCCTTAGAATATTTTAATAGGCCCTCAACTTGGGAGATCCTACAAATCTGTTTTGCGAAACACTTAACTTTGGAGATGTTGTATAATGTAAATGTATATGCATTCTTAAATAAAATAACACGTCGAAATTGAAACGTTTCGTTTGTATTAACGCTAAAATCCAGCGGCAACTGTTACTGTTATATCTGTCGAATTATCAATACAAAAACTATTTCTTTAAGAAACTAATTTCAAATTCGCCACCATTAGTTCACGATCATTTTTAAACAACCTTTGTCAGGAGAAAATCGTTTTCGTCGTCATTTCTGCATACACATATACATTCATGACTTATGCAACATTTTTGTTTTGTTTCAGAAACCAAAAGGAGGGTCTGCCTAACAGAAGAATGCGTGCGCACAGGTATGTGGAACTATTTTTTTTTTCGCTTCTAACAATTACGAAGTGTCTTAAAATAAAACAATACAAAACCAATATCTACTTATACTAGGCGCAGGTTAAACTGATTTTTTTTTGGCACATGTAGACTATTATGACTTATGTATAAATTAGGATAGCCTTGTAATTGTATCTTTAACATTTAGCAAAATGAACGATTCCATTCTGACCCCTAGATATCGGTTATATATGTACCTAGAAATTTTTATATTTGAGGCAAATACAGTGTCTTGCTGAAACTAAATAAGTATTATGCTAAAGACATTTACAACGTAGATGAAACGGGGCTGTTTTATCGTGCGTTACCAAGCAAAACATTTGCTTTAAAA
>JARFOC010047970.1:0-21304 GCA_031763485.1 Osmoderma eremita | reverse complement strand
ATATAGGAAATTTGAAGTGCAATCCAGGAATGTCGGAGCGACAATATAGGAAATTTGAAGTGCAATCCAGGAATGTCACAGCGACAATATAGGAAATTTGAAGTGCAATCCAGGAATGTCGCAGCGACTATATTGGAAATTTGAAGTGCAATCCAGGAATGTCGGAGCGACAATATAGGAAATTTGAAGTGCAATCCAGGAATGTCGCAGCGCCAATATAGGAAATTTGAAGTGCAATCCAGGAATGTCGCAGCGACAATATAGGACATTTTTAATTTTAATTTAGCATCTTTTATGCATAAAATTGTTATTCTTCCTTTCTCACTTCCGAAGTGGTGACATCACGACTAATTTTCTTAAATAGAATACCAAATTTTGAGAACATCAATTGAAAGAGCTTTGTTTTACGCGTGCAGAAGTAGTTTTTGCGCTACTCGTATAAAGCTGAAAACATCAAACGCGAAAATTGCACAAAAGCTGCAAAAACGTTGCAACGCTTTAACACGTGAAGTCTGCAGGGGCGCGCAGGGATGTTTACATTTCTGATATGTATGTATTTTGTAAAATATATCCGGCTGTATATTCTCATGGCTGCGAACAACCACTACTATCGACAAGACCAACAGTCGACCTAGAAGCGGTGGTGTCATCATACAGCACTTCATCAGCCTTTTGAATTGATTTGAGACAATATATCTCTTATTTACTTCAGCTGACCTCTAATTCACTTATTTTATTATAAACAGTTTGCAAATCATTTATTTCATTTGCCACTACAGCAGAAAATAACATATATACATCCCAAATTCCTAAATGAGATTTGTTCTTATTAAAAACACTTAATTTCAAAAACCAACACCAAACAGTGAAATCCCCAATCTGTCAGCAAGTTTTTTACGGTATCATCTCCCATAACTATTGATTATTGTTTAAATTTAAATATTGTCGATACGATGCAATCACGATGCAATAACACTAATGACGGAGAATGTAAAGACACAACGCATATGCTACCCCCACGAAAACTGTGGATAACAAATTCCTAATAAAATTGAATATACTTATGCAATTAACCGTAAAAGTGCCATTATAGGCGCATGGTTTATTGCTGAAATCACCATACTGTCGGGGGCGATGAGGGGGGTACAGGCATTGGGGACGCGCTCGGGTTTCTGCCGTCGTCAGCGTCTCTCCAAATGCTAAACCCACTTTCATTTGCAATGCGTCGTCGAACTTATTGCGAAATGTCCTAGCCACTTCATCTAGCTCTGACAGTGCATGGACCGTCAGTCCCGCCAGAAGGACTGCGTATGTTGTGATGCCAAGAAGGGCTTAACCATGACGTAACATAAGAAACGTCAAAAGTGCCAAAAACACATGGCGCATGGTTTACATGTGCCTATAATGGCATTTTTTACGGTTAATTGTTTTTGGCACTGTTGATGTTTCTTATACTTATGCAAATTAATTTAAAACATGTTTCTTGTCAAGTTAACAGGATTATTTTGCTAAAACGTATATTACAATGGTTTATTTTAACCGTCAACTATTAGTAAATGTAACAAAATTATTTTAGTCAATTTAAACAGGAATTTTGTTTGATTCATCAAACAACATCTTTTTACTCTTAGCTCAACCCAAAGACATTAACTGAAAAAAGTTGTTTCTCTAACTTTTCATTTACTTTAAGTCAAGCAAAGATATGGTTACATCAATTTAACTCACTTTTTTCCCTTTGTGTGCTTGAAGCATCGCTGATGCTTCAAACACACATGGGGAAAAACCGGATTTATTGGATAACATTTTCCTCAGTGACTTTTTCACTAGTTAGAGAAGTGCGTAAGCACAACTATAGATACTGGACGAAAGTTGGATGCAAGAGTGCCATACACCTGAATGTTGTGTACGACCTTACACCTAACCTTGCTGCGTTATTTCCAAATGAAGAAGAGCCAGATGCTCCTAATGCGTCTCTCTGGTATCAGCAAAACGGTGCCCCATCGCATTATGCTCGACCTGTCAGACAATACCTGTATGAAATATTTCCTAATCACTGGATAGATAGACGTGGCACTGTCGAATAGACGGCGCGATCACCCGATATAGTCCAGTTACATTTTTTTCTTGGGAGATATATAAAGTATAGGTACACTAGTAACACTCTCTAATTGTACGACCTAACGCTCAACGTAGAGCCTACATGCGTAGCATGGATAGTAGACAGCTTATTGCATTCATTGGCGGCCTCGCATTGTGGAAACACGAATGTGCGGTGTCTGTGTGTATTTTAAAAATGCCTTAGGTGCATTTATAAATGTGCAAAAAAAGCATCTATTATTCCACGTATTTGAGTAGGAAGAAATTTGTTTGAAGTATTTCGAATAAAATAATACTGTAGTCTTACTAAATTGTTTTGAAAGGTAATTTCCTAATTTTTTGCGGTGAACTATTTTTGTGGTTGAACTAGGATAAACTCTAAACCAAAAGCATGTTTATTATACAATAAATAACAATATCAAAGGTTTAGTACTTTTATTTATTTAAAACATATTGTTTTTAATTAATTAGTAGATTAATTGGCGTCCAACACGTGGGGCTCATTTTTGATTAAGTGTAAAGTGTAATCATAATTCACGCCCAACACGTAGACTCATTTTTGATTGGGTGTAATGGTCATTTGTAATTATTAGCGCCCACAACGTGGGGCAATTTTGGTTTTAATGTGTTTGGAGTGTAATCATTTGTAATATCTTGATGCCAAAATATGAGGATTCCACTTCCACAAGTTGATGATGACCTCATTACTTCGACAGCGATGGGAGAAGAAGGTACCAAACAATATATTAAAATTGACCTGATTGCTTTGTTTGATTTTTTGCAAATATAAATTATTAACGATATATGAATTTTATTCCATACTGTATTTGATACATTTAGGCCCACTTCACAACAAACATCAGACACTAGAACATCGCCGCCATATTTGTTTAACGGCTGTTTCAGCTGCTTTGTTTATGATCTCTGTATTTTTGTAACACATGCTTCCGTTATTACATTTTGTACCCTCATACGAGAGACGAAGTTATCTCTATTACAAGCATCCATGTTGATATGGATTTTCGACCTCGCAAATGTTATTTATCCGTTTCAGAAAGGCAGTTAAACGTAAACACCTTCAGGCAATTAAAAAAAGACAACGACCAAAATGGAACTACTAGTGTCAAAGGTAGCAATTAGATTAGGTAGTCTCCGATATAAATCATTTATTTCACCTTATTTTGTTTTAGGAATTGCTGAAATAACTGCGTACCGTGTTTTGAAGGAACATAAATTTCACTAACCAAAACAGAGCACTTTAGTTGAAACATTGACGAAAATGTACAATACACGAGAAAGTCTTCTCAAACAATAATTCTGTATGAAGAAAAATTTCCAAATATGTCTTTCCTCCCTACAGTTGGGTATACCTAATACATAGAATTTCAAAAATTCTGCGTCCTCTTAAGAGATGACAGATACAAAATTATTTTAATTAATTTTATATAAACTAAACGATCTGCTTTCCTTCCGCTCTCGAAATAGTATTTTTTTTTCTGCCCTCTACTACAACTCCCCACAAAACCGCAAAAACTTTGAGGAAACACTCATAAAAACAGACTTCCGACAGAGGCTAAAAAATCCTCGTTTTTTCTTTAATATAAAAACAGTCCCCGTGAAAGAAAATATCTCGCAACGGCAACGAAATATTTTCATAAGTTTCTTACGCAGACGGGTCTCCCGTCGCCCTTGTTTCCGCTTTGACATTCGCTCTTTTGGGACTTCGAAGAGGAGTTACCTCCGTTCGCTTCCGCCCCGGTGGAGTAAAAGGCCTTTTAATAAAATGACTGGCGTACGCCACCGTAGGCAGGAGGCATAGGAAAAAATAGAAGCGAAAGCGTTCGAGATATTTTAACAGTTCGGCAATTTTCCCGTGCCCTGGAAGCAATTGCGGGGAGTAGACGCAAAGAAAGTATGCGATATATTACATTTATGGAAGTATATTTTCTTCTACGCCCTACTGTATGTATCAACTGCTGCACATGTGAATGTACAACCTATATCTCGATTGTTCTGGTATCAATTATGTCCAATCTACACAGCTTTCTATATCACCTAATACCAACTTTTATGCGTTTTTTTATCGAAACAAACCTCATGAAATTTCCTGTTTTCAACTATAAACCACCTAATTTGTAAAAGTAATTTTACTTTTTGCAATTAGCTAATCTATAGATTTATTCACGAACAAAGTAATAGTTGTATAACTGATTTCAAGTTTCCGAATGAAATCCATGTCATTTCAACTTTTATTTTATTTTTTATCTTTTTTGTATTGTTGGTAATGTAGTCACGATCATCACGCAAATTTAAGTTGGTATCGGCTGATCCTCTATCTTGTTTTGAAGCTATCAAACGTCAAATTAAATAAAATATGGGAAGAACATATAACGCATAACCTAACAAACTTCTTTCTTTACAAATTGAATTAATCAGAGCGCCAACTTACAATACAATACTTACTAAACGTAAGGCATCTGGCAACGCTGAGTTCGATTCCATAAGAGCAAGACGAGCAATACTTTGAAGTAAACGTAACCTTTACTCACTTTTATTCAGAGGATATTATAATATGATGTGAAGCCGATACGAGTTGTTTCTTTATGCAATTATCTCATGTTTTTATTACAAAGAATCCCTAAACCTAACAGCCTCTTATAATTTTTTAATTTCTTCCGTTCTTCTATGAATTTACGGTTTATTTAGCAAATATAATAAAACAATTTTAAGGAAACACTTCCTTTTTAAAGTAACCAAGTTTGAAGTTTAACATTATATGGGTATGTAATCCTTACAACATTTGTATATATGTCATTTTCCGCTTGCTTTATCATCTTAAACGATGTAACCTACTTCATAATTTAGGATTATTTTAGAATTAAGCAGATGAATATGTTATATGATAACATGTAAGCTAGATAGATAGATAGATTGTTTAATAATTGTCCCTTTTTAATAATAATTGATTCCCTGGCGTTTCTTTCCTTTTTTATTTAGCTTATTATCTAGTCTGTATTGAATATGTCTAGGTATATACTGTTATGATCATTCCACCTCGTTGTGTTTTTGTTGATCTTATATTATTGTCGAATTTGTCTGAAGTAGGTATACGCGACCATTACATGCTTTTGTTTGGAACTTATTATCGATTGCAAATTAAAGGATTAAAATGAAGTGGCTCCATCTAGTCGACAGTCAATATTATTATTCAAAAAAAGAAGATTTCTGCCAATAGCCGACACGTACGTTTAAAAGGTGAAGTATATAAAAAATATATATCTCAGGGGTGTAATTATATATTTATTAAATATATTTTTTATATACTTCACCCTTTGGATATTATTATTATTATTCAATAAGGCTAGTCAACTAGAATCCTATCCGATGGGAAGTATAGGTAAACTAAGTCCAGCCAGAGGCAGATATCGAGACTAATTAATGTTACTAGGCAAAAGAATATTTATTTTTCAAATATATTGTAAAATCACAATACATTTTCACACATAACACAACATAATACAAAGGGGTTTTTGGAAGATTTCTACCATTAACTACACGATAAACCAGCCCAGAAAATAACCACCAATACAGTTTTTATCAGTCGAAGTTGGCATTGAAGGTAGCAGTCGTCGACGAGTAAGCATGGCGGGATTTACCTGGGCATTGATTATGTATGTAATGTAATGTAATATACCTGGGCGACGAAAACATCGTACGGGTAAGGAGGTGCGTTGTTGTCTATCAATCTGTATGAGCGAGCTAATTTGTGTTGACATTTAAAAATTAGGTTATGCGTCAGAGCTGGTATTATCTATGTCAAATTTAATTCAAATTTCGCGCGCTTCTCACACCGTGGTCCACGCGTGGTCAAGTGCGAATAAGAAAATATAAATAACGGTTGTTAGACAGAAATGCTGATTCTTTTTTATGTCTGTGATATGTTGGAAACATAGTTGGGAAACATAGCGGTAATTCGAGTGCACGCTCACAATACGAAGGGTCGAGAATAGCAGCCTGGGCGTTAATGTCATATTCTGACATTAACGTATTTCAAGGTTAGTGCTATATAAAGTCAATTTTGTAGCATTGCAAACGTATGTACGTTGTGTTAATAATTTTTTTTTAAAACAACTAGCAATTATTTTGCGCAACCACAAAGTTTCAGTTTCTATGTTGGCTACTGTTTGCATTAATTACATATATATTCACTGCGTGATATCCTATTTTTCTATTATGACATGGATATGTAATTAATTTTGGTGGAGGTGCCGTATATTTCTTATTTTAATTTATCTCTCAAAAGATAGAGTATACATTATGTTGTCAAAAGTAAAAGTAGAATGTAAATAATAGACATACGTCATCTCGCACAATGAACCGACTGGTAACATTTTGTTTTATATTTTACCAAATAGAAATAGGTGGTGGTATACCTAAATTCACGCATATCAGTTAGTGACGCATGACTGAATGTTTTTATAGGCAAATAAATTCACAGGATATTAATATTGTAACGAAACAATGTATCGAAAACTATAAGAGAACTTAATAATTTCGACTACCAAACAATATTACTATATTATCTCTGCAACCACTCTTTATGATTTCCTTTAGTTGTCATGACTACCACAAACCTAAAATAAACAAAAATATTAGATCAAGTCTTTAGTTAGTTAAATTGAAAATTGGGAAAGTTGTAAAAGTAATGTCACTAAAAGTTTCAAATAAGTTGATTAATTGATTAGTACAATATACGCTATCATTTATCTACCACACTTTTAGATTAGAGTAGCAAAAAATGGGGTTAGGATATCGCGCTTTCTAAATTCAGCGTAAAAAAATTTATCGGTGACGTTTTAATTTTAAAAATTAAAGGATGCGTTCAGGCGACGCACCAGTTAAGTATGGCGGTTTGTTAAGTTCCCTGTACGAAAAACAAGGAGAGCTATTTAATCGCAAGTCGTGAGAAAACGGTGGGCGGACGTTGCTGCAACCTCCTTTCCAAAGGGAATGTAACCAATCCACACGAACAAGTCTGGTATAGGCGGACTCCTCCGTTACCAATTGACTGGAACACTTAACCAACCATTGACAGAAAACAAACCAATCGAGCGCAAACACCAAACCCAAGTGAAATGTTCAAGGACCCCAGAAGTATGCAACCCAACACACCTGGTCACGAATTTTTGAAAGCATGTTATAGGATCTGGATCTACCGTATTTTGCATATAAAAAACATATACACCAATTTGACGTTAAATTTGTTTATTGCAACAACAGTTACGTCAACTTAATATTATATTCCTGTGTAAGCCTTTTAACGATTCTGAGCATCTTCTTTTTCAGTGGATGTTTACCCGTAACGTACGGTCGCAGCATCAGCCTCGCCTCGTTTACTTGGTTCTTTTCGATCATCACTTTACAGAACTCCGTGACGGGTCGGGCCCACATCTGACGTTTGGCCATCATCGATCTAAATTTCTGTTCGCCTAGTGCCTCATCTCCAAATTTATACTCGCTCTTCGCTATGATCAAGTCTATCAAGTTAACGTCTATAAAACAAACGATTTAAGAAACAATTTACGATGTGTTTTTCTTTCATGGAAATTACTTAGGAATGGACTTTTCCAATTTGAGATTTTGGACAGGCGCTCGTTGAATATCCTGGCGTGTTCGAGGTTGGTCTGATACAACCAGGTCATCATAACATCAAACACGTCGAACTCTATGCTATATTTTGCTAATATATTAACCCCGGTATCTAGAGCCCTCTGGAAATCGTCTACGTATTCGCGTTGAAAGGCGGCTAATTCTGTCTGGAACACCAGCCACCATACCTTTAATGAGAATGTCATTTGTATTATATATTTATAGAAATTAAACGTGCATTAATTGCTACCTCCGCCTCATTGATCACAAAAATCAATTTCTATAAGTGTAGCAACTGATTGCATCAATCATGAATGAAAAAACAAACGAGGGTTCAAACGTACAATACCAAAGCACTCACTTTCAACAAAACTAAGAAATCAATACGATCACTGATGACGGAAATAACTACAATAAGTAATGGCATTTACCTGTCTTGGCACCTTTTTTTTCGACTCTGAAACAAAATAGGATACAAAGTCAAGAACACAAAATCGGAAAGAGAAACGGGAAATATTAAGCTTACGCTCTGAAGGCGGAGGAGATGCCGTCCGTTTGACTCCAGTGTTCGGTTCACCCTGAACTCCAGATGGGGCTGGTGTCATATGCATGTGCATTTCAGTTTGATTTTGACTATCTAGAGAGGAAGAATTGAATTAAAGGCATAAATACGCGGAAATGAATATTCCCCCAAGTTAACGTTCACCATCTGTTACGATAGCTAAGTGCTTTTTATTTGCTTATTTTTAGGTTTAGAGTACTATACAATGTATAGTATATTTTAACAATTTTTTGTTCACAATAATATTTTCTTTCGAAATGTATATAAATATTTAAGATATTCCACTAAAAAAAAGCGTTATAAATATCTCGGAAACAAAATATTTAATTGTTCTTCTGTTTAAACCATTTCAATCAGACTAAATGACACTAATTTTCTAATTTAATCAACTTCATAACTCCAATAATAGCGAAGGTATCAATGGTGAACACTTACCTTTGGGCACATTGTATACCCCAAACAAACAAAAAAAACTAAAATAAAAATTATTGACGGATTAACTCCATTACTAAATATCCCTTATCACCACGTACTATTTATTATTACCACTTTCCTGTACAGGCTGTTTCAGAATTGCACGGCACTATTTTAGGCATGTGCTCTCTAGAACGAAGTAAACAAATTTTATCACATAAACAAAGAGTTGGAATACCCCGTCATTAAACATCTGTTACGCATTAAAATCTATAAACTCTGTTTATGTAAAATAACTAATGTTTTAAACACACTGTTCGGATTACTCTTCCCGAAACACGTGTCGCCCCGGGTTAATTAATACTTTGTGCGGGAGGAGTAATTCGAACAGTGTGTTTGTTGTGCTGCCCCACAGTCCTTGCAATCTTAACTAATGTTTTACTAGTACTGACCGTTTTTGTGCGAGTTAAAACCTTCAAGACACTTCAATTTTTTTCAATATCATGAGAGACACCGCAAATTTATACACTTTTGCAGAACAAACGGATATGATTTTAATTTATGGCGAGGTACATAAAAATGGTGCTGTTGCTCTTCGAAAATACCAGAAGAAATTTGTCAGTGGAAGGATATCAAATTAAATCCACATCCAATCGTAAAACAGTTTTATTTAGAAAAAATAATATTTTTCTACAAACAGAAATAAAATCACGGTTTTCACAAACTGGAGTTAAAACGCCTATATTCAGTAATTAAAAAAATGTATCTACAGGAAAGGATCATCAAATCAAAAGTAATTATGAGTAAGTTGCGGTATGACAGTTTAGAATATGTACATGTGGGGAATTCACAAAACAAATATTTATTTCCAGTAAGTATCAGAATGTATTTGCAAATAACCGGGCACCAGAACAAAAAACAAAATTAAGTTGTGGCAAAGCAAGAAAAATAATAATATATGTGCCGTATTCGTAGGACGAAAATAAAATGTTTTACAGTAAGCAGCCGAATATATTAACAAGAATCGGGGTAACAGACCAAGTGTATTCAATGCAATTATTTATAGTTGCGGCACGATAGATTCTAGTCAAAGTGTCGGGGAACAGTTAGTCATGTCAGTTGCTCATATAGAAATCAGCCTACGCCCAAAATTAACCGAGATACAGTGGTTTGAGGAACACACTCTTGTGTTTGTAAGCAGCCTAACTGTCAGGGGCAATACAATAGTGCTGCCTCAGTAACGGTTATGGTCCATGGCTCGCTCACATACATATATCAACCCTTGCCAAAATAAGCACGCGAGACGAGGATAAGAGGTACTCCTACTTTGTAAAAAAAAGTATTTTATCGGTAACGGAAAAGCTATCGTATAACATACACTATTTACATTATATACACGGAAGTGCTTCATCGCAGCCCAAGAAAGATGGCTTCTTTCCTTTTCATTACCAGGTGCTCGCTGCCCGTTCCGAAGTAGATACGGATTTCCCGATTCCCGTGCTTCCTGAACTTCCTGCGTTGCTTTCTTCCAGGTGGAAGCCCCTCCTCTGGAAGATGTAGCACTGGTGCACATGTGTAAATTAATATTTACAATATAAATTTTAAGCTAAATTAATTAATTATTTTAGGTAACGATGGAACGTATGGCGAACATTGCTCAATTATCACGTTACTCAGGTGCAAGAACTGTTACCAGAAGATTACAACAAGCGCAGAAATTTCTGGCAGTGGTTAATTCGGCGATGCACAGGACATTCAATCTTCCTGAGTCGTCTGCTGGTTACCGATGCCTTTTTCTTTACAAGAAATGGGATTAGTAATTTTCAAAACAACCATATTTGGTAGGATGAAAACCCTCATACGACTGCTACTACGAATTACCAACACATAATCTCATCGGTCATTTCTTTTTTGCAAACATAAGATATTCCGATTACCAATAGGCAAGGAATTTGGGTTACGCATGACGGTGCCCCAGCCCACTTTTCTGACATCCCTCAACCGATGGGTTAGTCGAAATGGACCTGTTACATGACTACTGCGATCTACCGATCAACGCCATTATATTATTTTTTTACGGGATTGGATGAAGTCTATAGTTTATTCTAGGTCTAGTGGCCAGCAAGAAGGGCTAAGAGATCAAGATCGTGGAAGCTGCAGCAACTATCACGGATCGTTCGGATGCTATATGACTTGCCAAGACAACATGGGGTCGTCGCACTATGGGCCAAATACCGGGTGATCAATCGAATTTATAATAGCAGTAAGTCATGAATATTACAACTTAGTTAGTAACACATATTTTTATGTCAATGAAGTGTCACATCAAATTATAACAACTGTCACATTTGTAAGATTCTAAAATATTCAATTTGGAACACAAAACTCTCCTTGCCAAAAGTTATTTTAAAAACCATTGGTTTTCTTTGAAATTAGTTGTTTCATTATTATTATGGCTTTCATCAAAATCAAGCACTTTTAACAAAGCATTTTAAAACCACATAACCTAAAACTATTATTGTCAAGGACAGTGACATTACTAATTAAGCAGTGTGATAAACTTCGTAGCACAATACAAAGTCTACTCCAATTATGAATTAAATTGATCGCACGGTATCTCAAAATTCAATTTTGTCAAGTATGGCCTAGGAGTAAAATAATAATTGAATATAAATCCTCCAAACCTAAATTTTTTTATCTGTAGTTATATGTTATGTAGGTCGGTCCGTTAATTTTTATAACGCCTTAAAGTTGAACATGTATTATATCGTGAATCTAGATATTATTTTTGTTTTATTATCTTGGAAGAATACCCATTTGGGTTATTTATAGTCAATATTAGTTATTAATATTAAAGAAGGTATACGATTTAATTTAGTGGAATCATAAACTCTCATTGGACATTTAGTAACTAGCGCTTTTTGCCGACGTTTTGATATTTCGGTTTTTAAATTTGTTGAAGCCTCTACTTTAAGAATCCTGGGCCTACTTGGGCCTTTTTAAAATATCGAGTTTCTAAGGAGTCTGTACCCATAAGGGAAAAATAAATAAATACAAAAAGCCTGTATATGAAAGTTACAGATGCGAACATTGATGTACGGAGAGATCAACAATTCCCGAGAATCACGTGATCCGTCAATTTAGTCATTTCATGTTTCCCGTGTTTATTTCGTTAGTTTTGCAATATGCAGGCAATAACAATTTCATTGGCGTACCCTGTCAGTTTACTTGTCATCTATCCTTTGTTCACCCCATCTAACTTGAATATGAAAATTGTGAACACTGTGGTGCGGAGGTTGTGTCGATCTCGAACTTCAGACGGCGCCTAATTTTTATATTCAAATAATGTTGCCCACGTGAAAGTTAATTGAAAATACGTCAAAATGCAAATATTTTCATATTTGTCATCCTACATAAGTACATAAGTAAATATTTGCCAGATAATCACAACTTAATTTTTTTAACACAGGTATTCTACCATACGATTCATTGGCAACTTAATCACATACTTTCTTATTTTGGAACAACACCTTTCCAATTAACAACCTACGAATTCGTATTGTTATTGTAAACATAGATATACTGTAAAACCAAATATTTACAACACATTGTTGAGATATCGTGTTTTGCACGATATTTATAGCAATACAATCTTTCAATTTGAATTACAATACCTAAGGAACAAGGGAAATTGCGCTATCACGATGCTACTGTCTCTATAAATTGATACTAGAACCTCTCCCCCGCCACACCCCCAAACGTAGCACTTCTTTAACAATGACTTTACGATTCCCTCTTATTAGTGATAAAATACAAGATTTTACATGATTCTACCAATTATCGCTGGCGGTAAACATATTCATTCAAAACAATTCGAGGACTATGCAAGAGCAACAGCCGAGTATTATGCGGAAGAGTATGGATGGTACTACATGCCACCTTCGTTCACAAGGTATTAATAAACACCTTGCCCTGCTATCATTGGCACAGTTTTGGATGGATGTCAAAATAACACGAAACAAGAATTATAAAAATATTCGCTTACACCTTGTCGATGATACAAATGAAGATGTAATCCCCAAATTTCTAGCAAAAAGTTAGTCAGAAGAACACTTGTGGAATAAGGAGACGAAGCTGCTAGAGTCCTTTCATAAAATTTGAGTGCAGAATCGGAAGAAAACGTAAATAGTGAATAGCATTTTTTGTGAGTGACTGCCAACTAAGTGTGAAATTCACTATAGCCCCGTTATATGCATGTAGATGACTAGACTAGGCAGTTCAAGTAATAGTCGGTGTTTCCCCTAATAATGATATCGGAACGATTATTCTTCGTCATTGGTAATTCCCCATTGTATGTACATCGTAAGTATCGATAATTCACAAATTTTATTCTTGGTTAATTTAGTTGCAGTCGGAATACGGTCTACTACAGGCACACAAACCATTACATACGTAATACGTAACATATTAACGATAAAAGAAAAGTTATCTGTTACTACGGAATTGGAAAAAGAGCGTTCAAATTCAGAAATAAGCCGGCAATTTGATGTATCAAAATCAATAGTGTCCACAATTTAAAAAAAAATGAAGAAAAGGTAAAAGGAGTAATCAATTTAACTGTTTGTAAATTTAAAAGAATTAGGAAACCTGTGAGAAAAGACGTGGATAATTGAGTGGTTATTGAGCTTTGATATAATATCCACCTGTTTGCCTAATAGTCGTACTGAATGCTGCATTCAACAAAACGGAGAGCACTTTGAACAGTTACTATGAATGTTTTATTGCTAAATAAACATGTTTAACCTTCAATGTCTCGGTAATAAAGTAATTTGAGGCATACCTTTCTACCTACTTGCTTTTGTTTATTCCGTGCTAGAGAATATATCTCTCAAATAGTGCCGTGCAATTCTGAAATACCCCCGTAATCCTATTTCAAATGATTTGAACTTACTTCGATTTTCCATCAGTCTTATTAGGGGAACCGGTGTTATTACAATATTTGACCCGTTGTACTTCCTATCGTTTTTGATAGAGGACTCTGATGTGGGATTACTATTAGCTTCGTGTTTGCTATTACCGCCTAGTACTAATTACCAAATTAATAATATAATCCTTTTAATTCGAAATGGAAAACAAAACGAGATTTCAACATAACGTAAAATTAAAAATAAATACGAAAAATAAATAATTTTGAAGCTATGTAGGCTTTCACGGCCGGTATTTAATAAATTTCTGTTTTCGTACGGGCTTAAGGGTCGTGGTCTATTGAAATTTCTTCCAAACGTTCCATTTGCAACTGCGGCAAACATATGTAATGTTATTGTAATAGTGATGCTAATTTCCATGAAATTGTGGTTTGTAACAAATTTAGTATCACAATCTATAAAAACAGACGAATTTCAAATTTACCGCGTCAATTTAAAAATTACGTCTGGTGCTGCTATCTGCGGCTGGGTTTCTAATAAGTGAAAGGGATAGCTGATTTTGCTATCTCCGTCTAAAATTTCGGATATTTTTACATACAATTTCCAGCAGTGCTGCCAACTCAGTAGAAAATCCCCAAATTTTAGGGGAATATTTTGGAAACAGGGCATTCTTAAGTCATTAAATCTCTTAGGGGAATTTTTGAGGGATTTCTTTTTACGTATTTTTAGGTAGCGGTCATATATTTAATACTCCTATATTGCGTGTGCTTCTTAAGCACAATGTAAAATTTTTGGTCACGTGCACCACACGCAAGGGAGAGAGACCATAAATTGATACTACCCTACTGTGCACACTCCGATTATGCTGCGGCACTCTTTTAACTCATCAATTGAATCAATAGAGTCAGCGCATGCGTATACAAGGTAGTTTGTCGAAGTTTGTGTATAGTCAGTGTATAGTAAACGGTAAAGATTTTCCATAGATTCATGCCAGCAAGAATCGAATCTTTCTCACAAAGTATGGCATGAATCCATTGATATGGTAAAGTCTTGGGGTGAAATTTACAATGATGTAGATAGTGCTGGCAATAAAAGATTTGAAAATATAGCTCTTTTAGCTTTATCTGTATTCTCGTTGCCTATTTTAAATGCGACCGTTGAAAGGGCCTTCCCAATTTACAATATTGTAAAATGCAATATAAGAAATTCTCTTTCACTAGATATTTTACAGTCGTTCATGATGACGCGGAATTTTTTTTAATTGAAAATTTGACATGTGCTAAATTTATGCCAACTGCTGAAATGCTCAGAAAGTTTAACATACATATGTACGATCATAAAACAAATATTGCTAATAACGCAGAAGAAAGCACAATCAATTTAATATATGAATCAATTCAATTAGTTGATGAAGAGCTATGAGTTACTTGTGATTATAATTGGACTTGTATAATAATAAACGTTTCGGAATACAAATTCAGTTTCTTGTTCCTTTTCTTTAATTTTTTTGGGGGGCTTTTGTTGAAATTTGGGGGAAACTTTAAGTGGAATGAGGGCTAAACTATATTCAGAATTTGGCAGCTCTGGTTGCCAGTCTGATAATCTGTGACCACACCCAGATCGAGCGCACAAAACTGGAGACCAAACTTTGTTTATTGTACGGTTCTCATCTTTTCTGTTGAAATTGTTAGAGGTCTTGTAAATTTCAATTGATTTTCTATAAATTTACAAGAACTCCAACAATTTCAATAGAAAAGAGGAGAACCGTAAAATAAACAAAGTTTGGTATCCAGTTTTGCGCGTTCGTGCTGGGTGTGATTGTGTCATGGCGGCAGACTCGAATGTAGGGTTGGAGGATGAATAAAGCACTGTGTGGATGTAGATTTGGATTTTGGTTTTTTTACTCGAATATAAAATTGTCTAAAAAAATATTATTTATTAAATGTCAACTTTAGTGACAAACCGTTTTTTCTAAGTATCATTTATCGAGAAAACTTCATATTAAATAACTTCTCGCCACTGAAGATGTATGCCGCAATTGCAAATGAAACGTTGGCAAGAAATTTCAATGGACCACTACCCTTAAGCCCGGAAAAAGACAGAAATTTATTTAATTTCATATGAATCCCTTAATTTATCTCAAAATCTCTGGGTTGTTTCGATATTAGTAAATAGGTCAACTTACACTCAGGTTCGTAATGTGATTCTGAAAAAAAATACAGAAAAACCTAAGATTATGGAAACTCTGATGACGAAGTGATATTTACCTTGCTCCGGTGAATCGACTAAATCAATAATTTCAATTGGTTCATACTGCGTGAAAAAAAAACTTAATTATAGGTGCTTCTCTAAGCGTCTTCTAATGTCTGGTTTAGTTACACACCAATTCTTCACTTACCGTAACATGACTTTCCTTCTTCACACTTGAATATTTATTCCAGACGTGATCGGGAGACAGGGGTCTTGATAAAAATTGGTTATGTAATTGGCCGACTTTCGCAAACGGCGCTACCAAATTCTGGCCAAAATTTACCGAAGTAGGTTGTCCAGCTGGTTGCTTACTTTTAGCAGGGGAAACCATGGCCGGCGGTTTCGCCCTTTGTCTAACCGAAGATGAAGTTCCTGACGACGTGACTGTCGTCGATTGCTCGTTTATTCTGGCGCGATTCTTGAACTCATTTTTTTCTTGCTCACTAAAAAAGTGAATAATAAAAAGAGAATTAACATAACGTAGAAAGATATTGTACAGAATAAGTATTGGTGCATAAGACACTACTAGCGGATTATGAAATTACCTGAAGAAAGCTGATTTTGGTATCTTGTCCTTTTTGTGCAGTTCTATAAATAAATTTAAAGCCTCCTTGAAATCGTATCTACATTCTTCCAGACATCTGAAATTAATGTATATATTGTAATTGGTATTCAGGAGAAGAAAATCAAGGACATGGTGGGACCGCTTTTATAGTGCAAGAAAAAGCGAGAAATCAAGTAATTCACTTTGCAACAATCAACGGACGGATTTCGTACATTCAACCAAGAAAAATATCTATAATAAACGTATATGCTCCAACAGAAGGAGCAGGAGAAATAAAGAAGCAATTAAACGGAACAGAAAAAAAGAACATTAAGGAAGATTGGAAAGAAATAAAAGAATGTATTGCTAGGTTTACTTGTTTCAAAATAAATAAACCACTTCTGCTCCTTAACAGAATATTTCGTCGTTCCAAAATCCGTTACTTACTTTAAGAGATTTTGTCCAGACGTGCTGGCTTGCGGATAGCCTTGCAGAGATGGGTAACTTCATCTAATCATACGGTATAGTGTAGGCGCCACCGAGCTTTACATCAATTACTGGACTTGGCTCATAATCGATCTTTGGCGCATTATCATTCGCTAAAGTGCGGCCGCGTGACTGGGGTGGCTCAAGAAGGAAAGTTCATGGTATAAGAATCATTTCCACGAACCCGAAAAAGCGTCGTAAGGGATTTAGCGAGGTGTCGGCCTATCAAAGAGGAATTATAGTCGTACTAGCGGTATTTCAATATTTTTCCTTTTGGCGATGTTCTTAACAGAATTCATATAAATCGGAAGTACACAAGCGGGTAAAATGTACTCGTTCTAATCAAAATGGGAAGAGAGTTCGACGTTACAGTATTATCGACTCAGCAAAGAAAACAAGAGGGATTAAATGAAACTCAAAGACAAAGAGGATTGATAAATATTGTGACACTATGATAGAAAGCAAGAATGAGATTGAAATGGCTATAGACCAGGCAACAGCAATTTCAGGGAGCACACAGAAAAGGGGGAAAGAGTCAAATAAATTAAGATAAACTTCTTCCGGGTTTGGACGGTGCCATATCAGAGATAGAGGATCTCGACGTTTCGCCCACAATCATAAGGGGCTTCTTCAGGAGAAAAGGTAGACGAGAGGGGGAGAATGAGAAAAAAGGGGAAAAAGGACAAAGAAAGAGAAAAATCTAAGTTGGCTCGATAACTTAACGTGTCAACCACGTCAGAAGGCAAAAGTAACAAGGTAGGAGAAAGAGAAATGTAAGAAAAGGGGGAAACCTACGTTAGCACGGTAACTTAACGTGTGAACCACGTGAAAAGGCGAAAGTAACCAGGTAGAAAAAAGAGAAATGTAAGAAAATGGGGGAAACCTAAGTTAGCACGGTAACTCAACGTGAGAACCACGCCAGAGGCGAAACTAACCAAGTGGAGAGTATAAAAAGAAAAAATAGGATTGGATAGAGAAAATTACGGAAGAAATTAAAAACGAAAACAAAAGAAACAATACATCTTTGTATAGATATATGAAAAAGAAGCGTAAAGCGAATGTATCAATAGAAGAAGAAGAAGAAGGGGAAAAGTACATTTTGAACAACTGTATGAAGATGAGATAGACACGAGACAAACAGAAGTAACAGAGTGTAGAGGAACTACCGTCATATGAAGAGATGGTTGAATGTATATTAATTGGGAAAATTAAATACTATGGATTCAAGCGAAAAGAACTGAACTTAATAAGCAGACCGAAGGGTCACAAATTAAAAAAAAATAGATAAGGTGGTCCCTACTGTACCCATGATTCACCAGAGGAAAAGGAAGGCGTAAAACACGGTGGTCAGAAGAAAGTGTTAAGGGCGCGATAACGGAAATCTAAAATTCACGTGAGGGAAAAGTGGAGGAAAACCATGCAGAAAGTTAAGAAACTCGCACTTTGGCGGAATGGAGATTGATTATTGATATGTAACAACCTCTTTACTTACTTCTGTGACCATTCCATCTTCAACCCCGTAATAGCAGTTAACGTATCGGTCAACTCAGATCGCTCCTTAGCATTCTGCGGATGGGGTATGGTAATCAATTTTGATATCTTAGGATATTTAAACGCCGCGGTTGCTCGATTGCTAGTCGCATTTGTAATATTCAGCATTTCATTGACGATGGAATAATCGCCGTGGGGACCTGCTAGCAACACAAACGTCCTCGAAAATCCCAACATCCTATCCGATTCCAATAACGAAGCTGAACTTTCCCGAAAAACACCCGTAACTATCAAAACAGCCATCGTTTCCTGTAAAGAGAACACGCGGATAAAATTCAGTCCCATTTGTGATTTGTTACGTACCGTGTACATGACTAAATCCGCTGAAAAACTGTAGGGATCGTGTTCCGTAAAGGGTAAAGAGGAGAGTAACTTAATTATTTGTGTTCGACCCACATAGAGGCCATGTGTGGCTTTCGAAAAATCTGACAAATTTTTCAAATTTCTTGATACTTGTTTATATGTGCTTAATCTATAAGAAAAATCTCATGTGCTGTATAAATATTTAAAAAATATACATATACAGGTCTTCCAAGCTGAGTGGTCTATTAAAATATTTTGGGGAAGGAAATATACAAAAATCCTGAAAATAAGTACACCGCCATAGGGCCAAAGTGATCTTTCAGAGTAAATTATTTTCACGTTTGCATCACTTGCGGTTGACCGGAAGTCGCCATTAACCTTCTAATTTTAAATGGAATGTTATAATTTTCATTGCAAATTCTGATTCTAAACGTTATTTTAAGTACAAAATGTCAAGGTTTCCCTATACCAAACCGTAACCGATTTTGAGATATCTTGAAACTTATGCAAAAAATCGTTTTGGTAGGCTTTCATTTAAAAATTGTTTTTTCAACAGTCTTAAATTTTATTATTTGAAAGTATAACCATCAGGTTTTCAAATCATATCCTAATTATTCCTGAAAAATTTACAGTTTGGGCGGAATATGGTCTCAAATCTCATTATGTTTAACTGTCCCAGAATGAGAATTTGCAATGAAAATTATAACATTCTATTTAAAATAAGAATGTTAATGGCCACTTTCAGTCAACCGCAAGGGATGCAATCGTGAAAATAATTTAGTCTGAAAGAGCACTTTGGCCTATGGTACTTATTTTCAGAATTTTTGTATATTTCCTTCCCCAAAATATTTTAATAGGCCACTCAACTTGGGAGAGCCTGTATATACACTTACTTTGCAGTTGCTGATGTAGATTGCCACGGTATATACATGCTAGTTAAAGAAAACAAGGCATCTTTATGATAAACTTCCTCTAAAATCGAACGATTCTGTGCATCGTACAACGTGAAATAATGCTCCAAAAATTGATCTACGAGATCAAACCCGGAATAATTGCATAAAAAGTTGCGTCTAAATGGTAAAAATCCTTTAAATTGTACATTAATCCCGTCCAGCTTCTCCAGCTTCTCCAAGCAATCTTTCATCGCCTTACCATAATTTGTTGCATCATAATTATTGCATATGGGATTACCATCCAGCGACAATTCGGTTACATTTAAATGTCTCAGATTTTCTATCTCTTCAACTTCCTTGATATTATTATTTCTTAAATCGATACAGATTGGGGCTTTAAAGCCTTCTAAAGCTTCCATTGATTTTAAAGAAACAATGTCATTGTTTAATAATCTCAACACTTTGAATTGTAAATTTTTTGCCAGATGTAAAACATAAAAGAATAACTTCGATTGTGATAATGCACAATATTCCTCTAATTCTAAAATAAATAAACTTAAAAATCATAAAGACAACCAATATACGTTATCACATATTTACCTGGATCCTTAGCAAAATTTTCAAGGTTCAATACACCAGTTTTGCTATTAAATCGTTTGTTCAATACAACTATCAGATTAGATTGAATATTAATTATTAAACTAGTGCTGCTGGAATAACACAATTGAATTGTGATTTTAAACTGAAACACTGCTTTAACATATACATATATAACAAAATAGAAATGTTTACGTACAGGTTTATCCTTATCGTACGGATTTGCCAAAACTAGACCTTGTAAGCATAACTTTTTAATTGCCGACCCACAATTCTTTAGCAAAAAATGGGCTTGATTACCACTGCTTGTATAGTGAACAGGTATGAAATGAAACGGTTGACAAAATCTCATTATGGATCTAAGTACTGCATCCCTATCCAAACCTTGCACGTTTTCCACCTGTTTGATATCCGAATTCTATTAAAAATATTTCCAAAATATGAATACAACATACCAATATTTGATGCCAAAATGAATTAAAATAGACTACATTTTTATATTTGTTTAGTAATCCAGCATTAACATTAAACTGATTTATTTCTATAGGCATCATGAGATCTTCCTAAGAATATTTTGTTATTATGATATATACCTAACATATATTCACACTTAATATAAAAATAATTAAATACAAATTAAATTTACCATACAATTCATAAAACAATTTGATTTGATTAATAAATAACATGTATACAGATCATGTTAGCAAACAGCAGTCGGTGAGGAGAATGAACTTAGCCAATTATTTTTTTGTTTTATTCAACGATATAGTATACTGTTTAGTAATAAGTATAGTATAGTAACTGCAGAATTATAATCTTAATTATTTTCACTCTTAAAAATAATTTAAATCTCCTGTTTATATAAAACGGCGGTCCAAAAGCGAAAATTGTTTACAACTATCTTCATCCCTGTGTAAATTTAAATATACACCATAGGGAAGCCTAAGTACCGCACCACGGTATAGCTACCAACCATTAAACGAGAAATAGAATTCCAATAATGGAATTAATGTTGGCAATAAAACTACGA
>JARFOC010047949.1:0-21306 GCA_031763485.1 Osmoderma eremita | reverse complement strand
ACTCACATTCATAGTTTTATTAAAATAATTTAAAACATTTGCAATCATACACTTCTCCTTCAGGCTAAATTCTTCTCCATTACGCCGTTTTCTCCCTACAGGCTCCATTAATGCAGTGAAAACTGTAATTAAATGTATAGGTTATGAAATTTCTAAAAATCAAGAAAAATACCCGTATTACCCTGTACACGCTCGAAAAAGATGGAAGGGTTCTGAAAAGAACGATTTGTACAACAATGTATAAACAAATTAACGTGGAAGTTCACTAAAAATATTTTAAAACTACGACGCTAACGATTGGCAGCAACATAGCAATCGAAAGTGAAGATAGCGTTAATAACAGCAACTAAGGATAATAAGAGATAAAAATTTCTAGTATATCCCACACTGCTTACGGAAGTTGAGACGATCTATAGTAATATTACAAATTCCGAAAGCCCATAAACGCTTTGTAAATTAAAAGCATTATATTAATCAATCAATTACAGAGAGTTGCCGTATGAAACATGGCTGGAACATTCCAAATACACGAAACTCTTGGCCGACAAAGAACTGGAGGATACCCTGAAACTTCGCGAGTCTCTCTTCGTAATGCGTGAACGAGCTCGTAATGACATGCGCGCCCAACGCGATCACGTCGACTTTACGTTGCGGAAACGCATCTATGAGACGCAAAGGGCGCGCAACGAACTGGAATGGCAACAGCTGAAGATGCGCGAGGAGATGGAGAAGGTGGCGAAGGAGATACAGACGCTGGAGAGCGCTCTCAACGACAAGGACGACGCTAGAAAATTGGCCGAATCCAGACTGGAAAATCGAACTTACAGACCAGGGATCGAATTGGCCAGGGACGAACCCGAAATCGGATTGAAGGACGAAGTAATGCAATTGCGACAGACGCAACGCGATCTCCAAGATAAAATCTATTGCGCCAAAGCTACGTACAACGCATTGGAAGATCAACAGGTTATTATCGATAGGGATTTGGCTAATAAGCAGCACTCGCTGATGACGGATGTAAGGTGCCTGGATTTGAGAATGAGGTTGAGGACCGGAGCGTTTGGACTGCCGGAGACCGACACAGATAGGAATATTGTCTTGACGAGGATGGAGAACGAAATACCGCCTACATAAAACCGCACAATATCCATGCAATATTTACAATTACTTTGCGGGAATGCATGCACTATGTGTGTCTTTTATATGTTTGTAATGCGGTTATTCGTAGAAATATGTGAATAAATTCTTTTGTGACACGATTACCTTGTTTTTATTTTCTGGCATTTTGGGATCAGGGTTCATTTACCACAAGCTAAACACGCTACACGCTTAATTTTACAATCGAATACTGGTTTTGTTGAAAGTTAAAAAATGATTTGGTATTTCATTTCATTTTACTGATAGCCAATTGATGCAAATGATATAAGCTGCATCAACAGTAATTTACACTAAGGTGCAAATATACACAAACACATTATATCAACAGTAAATTATAATAAGAATATAAATATACATAAAACACATACACAAACAGGCTCAGCACTGTCGGACAGACTGCTCAAGAAACTCAGATATGTTGTAATAATACGAGGGACGCCTTTTATATTTCGGGAATAGGCGTTCCAGGTGTTGCCACCTGACAACTGACGCCTGTATCGTAAACTCGTTAGCATTTTCGTGTCATAATTTTTTACAATTTTCGACGTGGATTATCTCAACAACAGGGCATCGATGCACTTAATTCAGCATTTGGCGATGAAGCACCATCAAAAACTAGTGTATACCGGTGGTACGCAGAATTCAACCGTGGCCATGCTTCACTGACGAATCTCGTGATGGCCGTCCAAAATCAGTTGTTGATTCTGTGCGTGAACTGATATTGCGAGATCGGCGTATGACGTATCGTGAGATTGAGGTATCCTTGGGTATTAGTGGGACCAGCATACATTCAATATTGCATCAACATTTAGCCGTTAAAAAAATTTGTTCGCGTTGGATTCCACATAATATGACAATCGGTCGAAAGAAGGCTCGCGTGGATTGGTCGAACGAAATGCTCCAAAAAATACGATCACGGTACTTCAAAATATATCTATGACATCGTAACAGGTGATGGATCATGGATCTATGCCTATGAGCCCGAAAAAAGCTATATGGGTCTTTCAAGATGAGCCAAATCCAACAAAAGTTATTCGCGCACTAAATACTTCGAAGCAAATGGTCACCTGTTTCTTCGAAAAAAACCGGACATGTGGCAATTGTGAATGGTAAATACGAATGGAAAACTAATACATACCAGGTGTGTAAATTAAGTAATGAGACTGATATTTTTAAATATTTTTATTTGAATATAATTACAATTGAACGTTGTCTCACTCAAAATAAATCCATTCAGATGCATTTTCAATCTTAGGAAGAGGAAAGAGACACAAGAACTCAAGTCAGGTGAACGACGAGCCACAGAAATATTTTTACTCGAAAAAAAAAACCGTTTACAGAAATTGTTGTGTGACAAGGCACATTGTCATGATGCAGGATCCAATCGTTCTTGATGTTTGGTCTTACACGCATGACCCTTTTTCGCAATCTTTCGAGAACCTCTCGGTAAAAATGTTGACTAACTGTCTGACCATGAGGCACGAACTCTTTGCCAAGGATTCCCTGGCTATCAAAGAAACAAATCAGCATGCTCTTGATCTTTGATTTGCTCATTCTTGCTTTTTTGGGCCTTGGAGAGCCCGAAGTGTGCCATTCCATGCTCTGGCGTTTTATTTCCGGGGCATACACGAATACCCAACTTTCATCACCAGTAATGACACGTTCCAAAGTATTTTCATTATTTTCAATCGATTCCAAAAAGTCAGGGCCCCTTTCTCTCCTGATGTCCTTTTGTTCCTGCGAAAGGTTTTTTGGGACCATTTTCGAACAGATCTTTCTCATTCCCAATTCATTGGTTAAAACTTGATGAACGGTGATGTGAGACAAATTCAACTGTTCCCGATCATTCTGACCGTCAACCGACGATCTAAACGCACAAGATTGCGGCTTTTGTCGACATTGCCATCGGTTCTTGCAATTGAAGACCTTCTGCTGCTTGGCTCATCTCTCATCGACTCTCTTCCTTCTGAAAACGCCTTAAACCACCGAAAAACCTGGGCTTTTGACAAGACACTGTCTCCGTAGGCCTGCTGAAGTTTTGCAAAAGTTGCTATCGCGATTGAATATCAGCAAACGTCGCTTCGGAGACTTTTTAAAGATGACAACGATCGAACATGGTGCTCAGGTCATTTATTCTGGAAGGTTTTGTCGTAGCAGGAACCTCCAGGTGGAAAGACAGTGGTTTCAACAGGATGGGGCGGCCAGCCGCACTGCTCATCAGTCTATAGCAGTGATGTAGGGAACCTTTCAATAACGAATCATACCCCGCGGAACTACTCTCAACTGCCCATCACATTCCCCTGATCGCACACCACCGGACGCCTACCTCAAGGGAATGTTAAACGAGAAAGTATTCACCTTTACAGACCCACCCAGAACTATGAATGCATTAGATGAGAAGATCGTCTCGTTTTCTAGGAATCTGTAGCGACCTGCGTTCTCGAATATGTTTAAAAATCTGTGTGACCGTCATGAACAATTTCTACAGTACAATGGCGCACATTTTGAACAAGTATACCACGGAAATACAAATGTATAGTTAATAATTACTATATGTATTGCTCCAATACTGTATATTTTGACGCATACTGTATTTAGCGGAAGAGAAAGTTTGAGGAGAGAGAAAGAAAGGTACATGAAAGTCGCCAACAATAAGAAAAATTGACAAAACTTTAAAAAAAAGTGTTTCAAGTATATCCACTGTAGTATCCAGGTGAATATAAATTACCATTATTAAGAAAGAAAAAAAGAATTAAATCGGCAATCACATATAATCATAACATATAATTAGAGGAATGATAATGGTAAAAGAATGTATGCAATGGTGGAACTAACTACAGCCATAAGAAGACTACCACCAATAGAACACTGAAGCAAATCAAATTTTCTGTCAAATCAAAAGACACTGTCGTACGGAGAACAATTTCAGAACTACAAAAGTTATTATTTAACCAAGTTTCAGTCATAAAAATTAAGTCAAAATGAAGTTGACACCCACTAGAAAAGAAAATATGAGATCTGGAATAAAGGCTACGAATATTGTGGTAGTACGCCTTAACAGATAATCCATTGGACTCGGTCACAATTCACATAGTTCAATTTATTTATAAACAATACGAAACATATAGCTAAGAATTGAGAAGTATCCTTTGACCAGATTAGATTCTACAATCTAAAATATGATATAATCCAGACAGAAGGTGTACTCTTTTAAGCAAATACCAACCAACGCATTCGAACTTCAATTTGAACTTTCCAATTGCCTGATTCATAGTTTATTCTAAAGGTACATCCTTTCATCGGAAAATCCATTTCTCTTGTTACTCGTATCATTAATGCGATTTTTAACCAACACTTGTCTTCATAAAATCCCTGCGTAATTGTATGCCCACACTAACCATAAGCCTTTCTACACCGAATTTTCCCATCGTATGCATAACAGCACCTTGGAAAAAAAACTGCACCGCACACGATGACAACGCCACGAAATTCATATTATGTCATCATGTATTTAAATGCTAAAAGGATTCCTAATCTAAATTATTAGGAAAATGTATATACAATCACAAAAAAACAATACAATTTTAAGTTAGTTTACTGTCATTTCCCATACACATAAAGGTTAATCGTTGGAAGTAAATTGCTAAAATCTGAGTACCATTAATTTGAGTGCATAACATGAACTTTAAAATCTAAGTTATTATTTCCCACAGTATTTGGGAACTAAAATTCCATATAGACATATTATGTAAATTACTACAAAGATACTTTAACACCCAATGAAAAATTGCCTTGAATTCAAGATGTAAACATCGACAGTAGCTTTCGAATGGTTTTTCTTCGGTAATGATACCTTTAGTATTTTAGAGAGTGGGTATTCCCGCAAGTTGCGGTATTAGATTACATATGTGGGGAATCCCCATGCGTAACTATCCAAGCACATATACCCTATAATTATAAATACATACTATAATTTATTTTAAAAAGCGCGCGAGGGGAAACCATCATTTTAATGACCGCTGTTACCCTAAATCATTAGCATACATAAAATTTCATTGGTTTAAAAGATTTAATATCTTATTGTTATTGTTCAACATTCAAAGATCAAATCAACGATAATTAAACTAATCATTATATATAATCACGGTGTCTTTCTTTCTTTAATTCATTGATCAGGATATCCCTGGGGCACGTTCAAAATTCTGTGGTTAACAACCCTACAGCCAGAGGGTTAAAGATATAAAGACCATATTTTTCGCTAAAAATTGTCCCCCTTCAATCAAAACTTGACGTGTTTCAACTATACTTTTAAATAGCGGTCTATTGATCTAGAAAACGAAATCATAAAAGATTATAGTTAGCAAATTGAGATATCAGAAAATAAACACGAAACCATTTGGAATATAATTAATGAAATATCAGGGATAAACTCCAAACAATGCAATCCTCAAATAACGCCGGATACAATGAATGGATGTTTCCTAAATTTCGGGAAACAGATGCAAACCCTTATGAATTTTAAATTAAAATGGAAAAGCCATGCTGTGATTCGAGCTACGCTGTTGAAGTGAATGAAATAATTAGTAGGATGAAAAGCAGGCTATTAAAAGCTGTTGCCCCAAGTCTAATTAACCCGCTAGTAATGATCACAGACAACTGTCTTATGGAAGGAGTCTTTCAGGACGAATTAAAAATAGCAAAGGGAAAATATTCGATAATCCAGAAAATTACCGACATTTTCAAAAATATTGGAACTTTCTCGACAAAAACAGCATCATCGTCCAAGCTCAACATGGTTTTCGTAGGGTAAAATCCACGACAACAGGATGGATCGAGGTGATGAGCAGAATAGTAGCCGCATTGCATGAAGAACTAGATCATGAAACGGGCGATTGACAAGCTGCATTCTAAGTGGAGCTTTTGATAGTGTGAATCACGAAGATCTTCTAGACAAATTGCATTATTATGGTATCCGTGGGAACTCAGACAATTTATTATCATCGTATCTAACAAACAGAAAGCAATACGTAGATATTGACTCAAGGAAATCCTCCATGACGGAGTTAGAGTGTGGCGTCCCGCAAGGGTCAATATTAGGACCTTTGCTATTCATTATTATATTAGATTTAGAATTTTCTACCTTTTAGTGTAGAGTATGTAGATGTGATCTGCCCATAACTCGGGTGGATGCTGCCTACCATCCGTCCCTTTTGATTGATTTTGATTTAAAGCCTAAGAAGTATTTTAACTTTCCCGTGGGAGGGGGTGGTGATCGGTGTAACTTTCGGCGGGCGGATTATCCGGCTCTTTGTGATAAGTTGCTTACTGTTGATTGGTCCGTTATTGGGAGATATGATAACGTTGATACCGCTTGTGATTGTTTTTATAATTTGTCGTATGCTGCTCTTGAGCATATTCCACGGTACGGTGCTGGGGGGAGTAGTAGTAATGGATATCCTGCTTGGTATACGAAAGACATTATAGTAATTCTAAAGGGGACGTACAAACATTATAGTAATTATAAAAAATACTAATTCTGCTTCTGAACTAGAAAACTTTAAAAGATTACGTGCTATTGCAAAAATTCAAATTAGAGATGCCTACAATCAGTATTTGTTTCGCGTGGAGCAATCAATTGCAAATGACAGCAAGTATTTTTGGCCCTTTGTCGCATCTAGGAGAAGTCGCAGTCATATTCCGGGCAAGCTTTACTGTGGTGATGCTTGTTACGACACTCCAATTATTATTGTAGATGCGTTTAGTAAATATGTTGATAGCGTTTTTCGGGACTCTTCTACGTCTGGTTTGTGATGCACCTCATGTTCATATTTCTGCAATATCTGGGAACGATATTAAGGCTGCTGTTAAGGGTTTGAAATGCAAATTGACTTCAGGTTTGGATCAGATACCCGCCTTCATTTTTAAGGATTGCCTCAATGTATTGCCTCCTCTACATTTTCAACTTGGGCTTGCAGACAAGTACATATGCGAGCCGGTGGAAGATTGCGCGGGTTTGCCCAGTACTTAAGAGTGGCGATGCCTCCCAAGTAAATAACTATACTCACAAAACATACAAACATTAAAAATGCCATTCTTGGTAAGAATTTGAAAAAAAATAGTGCATTAAACAGTAAACATATTTAAATAATGAACGGTAAAATATAAATCAACCGGTTTAATAACATCATGCAAAATCGTTATCTCCCCAATATTTAGTTTCTCCGTAACCATTCTTTTTTACCAAATATTAATAGTTACATAAAAAAGAATTCTTTCGATCAAAGCCCGGTCCATTTAAATACCTATGATATCTGGAATTACAGAAATCGAGTACAAACCTGTTATAATTATTTAAATCCAGCTATTTCTAATTTTCTCTATCGCGGTTGCCAATGCAGGATTTTATAAAACCGCAAAGTATCTAGTTTGACATAAACGGAAACCTACCGTAATAGCAGAATTTTAAAACCATTCAAAACCTCCTGAACTAAAATAAAGCATATAACAGTTATTTTTTGGTAATAAGAAAAGCATCTCTGACGTCATTTCCTAGAATATACAACGTAATTTTAAATTATTGCCTACTAACATCACAATTAGCTATCAACGTCCTATTATATTACATTCTCACTATTTATTTTAATCGTTTGCTCCGATTATATTTCAAATCTGTTCCTTTAACAGACACTGTTTGCCAGTGGTGCATTTGTCATTAATTAGCTAAATTACAGAATATAGGTTAGCGAATGAAATTCCTTGCTATTTTGATGGAACTTCTTTGAATCCACAGAAAATTTCCGTTTGGGTAGTAGTGTCCAGATGAAGTGTTTATATACACGATCGTTAATTTTTCATTGCGCATTATTTCATTATTTCCCAGACAATAATAGTATTTAAAAATACATATTGCAACATTTGGCCGTCCAAAAAAAAATTTGTTGGCGTTGGATTCCATATAATTTGACGATCGATCAAAAAGAGGCTCGTGTGGATTGGTCGAACGAAATGCTCCTAAACTACAATCGCGGTACTTCAAAACATATCCATGACATCGTAACAGGTGACGAATGCCTATAAGCCCGAAAGTAAACAGCAGTCGACTGTGTGGGTGTTTCAAGATGGGCCAAATCCAACAAAATTGTTCGCACACGAAGCACTTCGAAGCAAATGGACGGAGCAAACCGGACATGTGGCAACTGTACCATTGGTGCAACGTCGGACGGTCAATTCTAAATGGTACACAACCATTTGTTTACCAGAAGTAGTCGGAAAAATAAGGGAAACCAACCGCCGAAGACGGATCATTCTCCACCACGGTAATGCGAGCTCTCACACTGGTTCAAGCGCATGCAAAAGTGTATTGATCTTTATGTAGAATATTTTGAAAAAACAATAAAGCCATGTACTATGATTAATTTTAGTTTCTGTTCTCTATTTCCGAAATATAAAGGACATCTCTCGTATATGTTTATAAATAAACTAAATAACGACGAGCTGCAAAATATTTTCAACAAGACGGAGAAGCACCCCATGTAGCTGATGATACATTAAAATGTATAACTAATTCTTAACGACTAATTAGTGAAGTTAGCTATCATGACTCGACCTAATTGTTTTAGATTTTTATCTATTCGGTTGTTAAAATAAGCAATTTTGCGAAATCATCTTCACAACTTGGAAATATCGCAAGTAGTCATTGATTAAGAAAATTAAAATATCCATGTGTGGCTACGCATATCCACATAAAGAAATATGAGCTTACATATAATAGAATTTCCCCAAGTAAAAGTATATAGTTCACACTGGCTATTAATAGAAAAAAGTTATTTTTACTCCACCGCTATTATCAACACTTTAGTGGTTTTATTGTCAAAACTTCTCAGAGTCATCTCATTGACGAATGCATGGATGTGGTAATAAAAATACCATGTAATAATTCGAGGCCATAGAGTATGGCTATTTCTTTGAAATAGGAAAGCAATAGGACGCATATAGAGGTAAATTGCCTCTTTATTCATTTTTCTTGATATAATTATTATGTTAATAAATAATAAATTTAAGCCAGTTAACAGTTATTTTTGCTTCATTATCAAAGTACAATAGCGGTTTATTTATCAGGATTCCCTTTATTGGTATTATTAGTAACCAAATCAGGAAATGTTAACATTACCATATTTCTTGGAATTTTAGAGTTAATTACAAGAAAATATTCCCCCAACAACGTTTGCTAATTACATTTGCGTCTGTTGAGGTTTGTATGTATAACATGTGGATGTAACACAACAGGATGACGTCTGAAGTGAAAATATTACTTATTTTTGTTTTAATTTTATTATTTGATGTTATAATATGTCGCTTATGTAGTGATATATGTATATATTCCCTCAGCATTTCCTTATTACATTTGCATTTGTTGAGGTTTATATCTATAACATGAGGATGTAATACAACAGGATGACGTCTGAAGAGGAAATATTCTTGTTTCTGATTTAATGTTATTAATTGATGTAATAATATGCCACTTGTGTAGTGATGTAGGCATTGTTCCAAACAAGGTTGCATGCGGTTTGACGACAAAAATGACCGCATTTCATTTTTGACTTATGAACAAATTTATTTCCTGATTACTAATGTTGTTAAATCAAAGAAGAATAATCTGAAACATTTTACAATAAACACATATAAGACACGCATGACGTGTTAGGGGTGACTTAAATTATTGCGAAAGTTAGGGCTGTCTTCTGAATTTCACAACATTTCAAATTGACGTGTTTTGTTCACAGAGCGAAATTTGCTGTCCAAGGCGACTAATAATTTAGTAATAAATTTAATAATGCTTTATTTTTAAATTTGTATACAGATTGTATGGTATTGTGTTTCCTTTTTGCATATGCAGTAAGTTGGAGAATTGGATTTCAGTATGCAGTTGTAATTGATGAAAGTACAAATAACTTTACTGAAACTTTTAAATATTACCTATATATTCTTAAATTTGTTTTAATCGAAAGTGTATCTAAGATATCTTTCATTCTATCCCTTATCACAACGTCATTAATTTTCTAACAGGTAAAATTTAATTTATGTTATCACCATACCATCTCTATTCGAGACAAAACTGGTAAGAAAACTCAACATCATATAACCAACCTGATAAAAATTTGGCAGAGGGGGAAATTCAATCTAACCTCAAACATTTAAAACCAGTCTGTATACAAAAAGCTGTGATGCAAGAGATCCAAGTTATAGAGCAAATGCTATCAGATTGGGGTTTGTCACAGTTGATTACTGTATATTAGTAAATAACCATTAAAAGACGCGTGGGCAATATAATGATAGCATAAAGTACTCGTAACATTATTTAAGGATAGGTACAGGTATCATGTAAGTAACAAGCACTAATATCCATTGTAAACATAAGTGTGTATAGGAATATGGTAAAACCACCTGACACTTGGTTATTTTCATAAAATTATGGGGTTTCCCAACTAGAAGAGTAATATGATTATTAATATTAGGTAACCAAATAAATTAGTGCAGTTTTTGTTTAGAGTGCCATGAATATTTTTTTAAGTTGTTGATCGATAGCACATGTTTGTTATCTGTCATCTACTTTAGTATCAATCCTTCTTTTATCGGATACATACACATTTTGTGTTTTTTTCTTTAAATTATTGAAAATGGCAACGAAAAAAGTTTAATACGAGCTTGTTTACTCTATGAGTACAAACTTGGTGCCAAAACTGCAGTGGCGGCGCGAAATATATGTACCGCATTCGGAGAAGATGTCGAAGTCATCGAACAGTACAGATGTGGTTAAAAAAATTTGTTCGGGAGATCTCAGCTTGACCGGTGAAGCACGCTCTGGGAGTCCGAAGATCATTAACAACGAATATGTTCAACAGATTGTGGAGGAAAATTCCAGTATAGTGCGCCAGGGGTTGCAGAAGGATTCAATGTGAGTGATGAAACCATTCCTTTGCACCTTCATCAGCTAGGAAAGAGGTGGAAGTTAAGCAAAAGGGTCCCACATGAATTGTCAAATGATAACAAATTAAGTCGTCTTACCATTTGTTCGGGAAACATTTCACGGAACGATAATGAACCGATTCTTGATCGGTTGTTAACCTGCGATGAAAAGTAGATGTTTTACTCAAATTCTAATTGCTGATTCGATACCACACACTCCCAAAGCTTCCTTGCACCCAAACAATATTTTATTGTGTGTTTGGTGTACAAAAAAAGAATTGTCTTCAGTATTTTTGGAAAGGAGTCAAACGAGCAAACTGCTAAATTTAAATAACTTTTATTGTAAAACTTAGCACTATAAATACTGACAATAACTTGCTGTTCTTAAACTTGCTATGTTATTGTTGCTAATTCTAATAAAAGTATATTACTAAACTCTTAGTACAAATGTTTGTTGTTTCTGTCGTATATCATGCTGACATTAAATCAGAATTTATTAAATCAAAACAAAATTAGTGCTTAAATTCCAGCACAAATTTATTTTTAGATATAATACACTATGTTTCGATCCTATATATATCCCATATATATGATATTAAATTTCGATATATTTACACTGAATTTTACCATAAATTTCTTTCCCTGTAGATTTAAATAATTTGAACTATTACTTTATTTAAAACCAATACTTGTCTGATTTTCTTTCTTGAGATTGTGCAAACTATTATTAAATTAATTATCTTATCTTTTGCTATATGTACGCATAGTTTGTTCAATAAGAAAAGTATTATTATTACTGATGACTTTGATTTTCGATCTGGAATAATAAACTTAATTTTTTTGTTCAATTATATCAAAACTTCAGGTTTAATAGTTACAGTGGATTCGGCTAATTATGACACACAGTTAAGTGTTATACTTTAGTATATGCAACTGTTTTATGGCAAATTTTAAGTAACTTTTCGACTGTAGCAACTATAGTAACTAGTTTTACCTTGTAATATTTGCTGATACTGATTTCACACTTGTGTGAATGTATTTTAGCAATCTCTCTCTCAATCTACGTCTAGTGATACAATTAAGAAAAATAATACCCATACATTAGTTATTCAAAATTTATTATTATAAATAAATAAATAAATAAACAGCATGCATACATAAATAAATAACAGTTACACAAATAAATTAGGTACTGATGTAGTGGAATGATTTCAAAAATGTACGTATTTTTACATAAAAAGCTGTCAGTTACAATTTCAAAGTCCTATGTATGAATGAAATCACCCTGTAACAATTCTCTAAAATTTTAAAATGAGACTATTTTTTAATATCATTTGTGTCTGGCGTATCACACTCGCACAACGTGTGATTCTCGGCTTTGAATAGCACAATTTGGTGAATACTTAAACTGAAGAACGGCAAATCCACCAGTTGTCTGCCTCTCGGATGTACGGTACATTCCTTATTCACCTGACAACTGCCCGAAAAGCGATCACATCTGCAAGAGAAACATGCATTAATCTTCACATACGGTGTGGTTTTCTTTCAGAAGGACCTACCTGTGGAGTACAGTGGACGTTGGTGTTAATATAACACTGTCTTTGTATCCTACGAGCACCTCGGAAAGACGAAAATTTCTAGGCCTGGGTTCACAAGCAAACTTAGATACGATATTAGAGTGCTTTTTCCATTCCCTTTCAGTGTGTGCCGCTACTACCGCTACGAAGACGAGGAACAGAACACCAGCAATATTAGCCATATTTACACACTGCACGACCGCTACTAAGGAACCAATTCAATCTATAGTGTTGAACGTTGTCTCAACGTATGTATAGATATGTGTATAGAACTAGTGCGACCAAATTCTCGCGAAACAATGCGTGGTTTTACCCTGGTCACGCTTGGTTTATAAGGCTAGCATCGCGCGCGTCATCACGCGAATTCTTGGTATAATGGCATTTTCTTCGGTGGGTATTTACGTAATGCGAAGAGCTTTCGTAGGCTTACGCATACACAATTAATTACCTGACCCGCGTTTGCCTGAGGATTATCAATTTAAAATCGTTCAACCATAATCTGGAAATATAAATCTTAGCTGCAACTACAAATAAAATGTGCATATAACAATGGATAATTAATGCTCGGTAAACAGGTTTGTTGGGAAAAACTTGAAACATGTCTTATATATTTTAAGTACATTCAATTAATACATAGTTTGTATTTTATTTTTAGTACTGTGTTCTATAAAAGAATATATCAGATCATTCGTTACCACACAAGAAAATGAATAATTCGGGACGCGTGTTTGGGGAATACGTGGATCCCCATTGTGAACCGTATATAACAGAACGCTGCCGACCAATACATTTACAAATAATTCTGTAAATATACGTAACCTAATATAGGCAATTTGTTACCAACGTTTGGTTATGTGATTTTGTAAATCTGTAAATTTACATTACATAATATATTGTGTGTTTTTAAATATTGTATTATGTGATAACTTACTGCATACGATGTGTAATATTACATATATTTACAGGACGATATCATACATTTACATAACCAAACGTTAAGATCATTAAGATGTGATAAACGTGGATTTACTGGAATGACTCTGCAAAATAAGTAAATTCTTTATCAAACCATTAACAGAAACAAACTTATAAAACCTAAAAAAATAAATGAAGCTGAGAAATTCTAGAATCCGTACATTTCCTAAACTCACATAAGTTACCTAAGAAAAGGCACTTACAAAAACTAAAATCCAAAATGTAAGCTGAAAAAAGTGTTCTGGAATTTCAGATTTCGTAAGGCTATATTGCCTAACTAACAAATTGATGGAACCTATAGCCAATGAAATGAAACTAATAATTATATTTCAAAAAGTCATATTGAGTAATTAAGAGAAATAGACATATGAACGATAACCCTAAAACAGAAAAAACTTACATTTCTTACATTTTGTAAAGTCATATTGCTTAACTGGGAAACAGATTTATAGAACCTAATGCTGAAAATCTGCTCTATAATGCTTACATTTCGTAATTCCATGTTGAATAGTTTCCACGATCTACATTCCACAATCTTCTACGATACATTTGAATTGCACACCTTCCTAATTTCGGCTTATGTGTTGATGGTTGTCTCTTAGTCCTCGTCTACACGAATCAATCTACACAGCGTTAAAAACGTTAAAGCAATTTCTTTATAAGGTAGTGAGGTGCAGTATACAAGCTGATTAATTTTCGACCCTTAACATGGGGACCTTGCTTATTATTGGAGATAGAAAGTAGGTTTCATTTTGGCAATGAAATTGGAGCTGTGACAAATGATGCTTGGGATTTCTTTTAAATACGAAAAAAATCTCATTTTCTTCTTATGCCTCTAACACCGTTACTTGGCCTTGTAGAGAAAAACTAAAACTAAACTAATCCTAAGATCACTTTTGATCTTATATCTGATGGTGTAGTTGAAATTTCTGGTCATCATCAACTTTCTTATATTTAATCAGCGCCATAGTGTATTTTGACATACGAGGTGTGTAAATTAAGTAACGAGAATGGCAACGTAGCGTTTGATATGCCAACACGGGAAGCACGGGACATGGAGGGGCGACAAGTGGACATTATAATACGTGTTCACTGCAAGTTTGCACTCGATCAAATCATTTGATTGTCCGTTGTAGTTTTTTCCGTGAACCCGGTTTTCGTACTGCGTCCTACAAATGAAAGACATTAATTTCGAGCAACAGTGTGTTATCAGGTTTTACTTCAGGCTTGGGCACAGTACAACAGAAACTTTTGCAAAACTTCAGCAGGCTTAAGGAGACAGCGTTTTGTGAAAAGCCAAGGTTTTTCGGTGGTTTAAGGCATTTCCAGAAGGAAGAGAGTCGATGAGAGATGAGCCACGCAGCCGAAGGCCTTCAACTGTAAGAACCGATGGCAATGCCCACAAAATCCGCGATCTTGAGCGTTCATATCGTCGATTAACGACCAGAATGATCGGGGAACAGTTGAATTCGTCTCACACCACCGTTCATCAAGTTTTGACCAACGAATTGGGAATGAGAAAGACCTGCCCGAAGATGGTTCCAAAACACCTTTCGTAGAAACTAAAGGGCATCAGGAGAGAAAGGTGCCTTTGCTTTTTGAAATCGATTGAAAATAATGAAAATTTGTTGGAACGTGTCATTACAGGTGATGTGAGTTGGGTGTTCGAGTATGACCCGGAAAGAAAACTTCAGGGCATGGAATGGCACACTTGAGGCTCTCCAAAGCCCAAGAACTCAAGAATGAGCAAATCAAAGATCAAGAGCATGCTGATTTGTTTCTTTGATAGCCAGGGAGTCGTTCGCATGGACTTCGTGCAGCAAGGCCATATCCAATATCCCTGAAAATTTAGAGTCTGTTCGCCATATGGTATCGAATATCATCATGTTGAACTGTCCGAAACTCAATTTTCTTAAATGAAACACCATGTATATTATTCTGCAGCGATTAGTATTAGGTGTCCCTATACCCATTTCTTTTCGTTTTCCTATTATTAAAAGTTGTGTGTTTTAATGGCATATTTTGCTAGAATTAACCCAGTTTTTCACAATAACTTTCAACCAAACAAAATATTTTTTTACTTAACCCAAACAAAATGCGCAAAACTAGGTAAAAATGTACAAAAATCTGGTTGGAATCCAAGCCGGCAATCATTTGTACATTTTTTTGTGTCAATAGATACTTTGCTTGTTGAAGCTTATTCCGAAAAATTGGGTTAATTCTAGCAAAATATGCCATTAAAATATACAATTATTAATAATAAGAAAACGAAGAGAAATAGGTATAGGGAAGCCTTAATATTTTGTATTTAGAATAAGGTTTATAATCAGAATTTGCAATAAAAATTATAACATTCCATTTAAAATAAGAAAGTTAATGGCGACATCCGGTCAACCGGAAGTGATGTAAAAGTGAAAATAATTTACTCTCAAAGATCACTTTGATCTAGGGTAGTCTACTTATTTTCAGAATTTTTGTGTAGTTTTCCTTCCCTAAAATATTTTGATAGGCCACTCAACTTGGGAGACCTGTATATAGTTGACATCAGAAAAAAAACCCTATCTGACAGTGTGCTGAGTATCATTTTCTATATACCTCATTAATGATCTAAAATGTCCATATTGGTTTCTGTTTTTATTCATTGGTCCCACTGCAAAATGACGGCATGGTTTGTTTTTTTTCTTAAGTTTAACTTTAAATATGATGTAGCACGTGCACGAAACTGTATATAAAATTAACGTTTGTGTATCCATTATTTTTTTATTTTGGTATTAGGATTCATAATCACATTCTGTCAGTTGAATAAGATTATCTGTTTGGATGTCCTTTGAGTTATGTTACTCGTAAAACATGTGAAAGTTTCAAACAACGAATAGAAGTTAGCATGATATAGATGCACCTTCAATTTTTCTGAAATGGGTAATGCTAGTTTGTCCCTAAATGTTAAATTTGTATACATAACCCCAGCAGGGAGTACATCATGAAATCGGCAAAGCCACATGGAGACCCATTGTGATTGGTGACCCATTCACAGAAATGTAATTGCGCAGCTCTGTGCGCCTACATTTAAAGGTATGTGGGGTTTGTGGATTTTACCATTTCCTTGTAAACATAACCCCACCATTATAGATTTAAAATTTTATCATAACGAGTATATACTACTTAAAAGTTTACTTTATAACAAGAGGAAATAATGCATTCCCCTTATCTAATTATTAATATCTCACATCCTTCAAATTTTCAATGTAGAAATTATGCTTAAATATACAGAGAGATCAACAAATCTCGAGAACCACGTTACAGGACTGATTTCGTTAGTTTTCAATATAAGCATTCTTGTCGACACAATATTGACAGTTCTATTATAATTGTTTTGTGTCATATCGGCCATAGCTAACTTGATGCAATTCTTAACATGTGAGAAAATACTTTTCTTCGAAATAAATTGATGATGTTTACAGGTAGGTATAGGGAACTTAATAGTACATCGCCCTTATCTTGCAATATTTGCCGATTCTGATTTCACACTTGTGTGAATGCTAAATTATCTACATTTTGTGCCACATTAAGCAAAATAATACCCATACATTAGTTACTCAAAATATATTATTATAAATAAATAAATAAACAACGAGCATACATAAATAACAGTTACACAAATAAATTAGGTACTGGTGTGGTGGAGTCATACATGTACTTACAATGTACATATTTTTACGTAAAAAGCTGTCAATTACAATTTCAAAGTCCTATCACTAACAATGACATCACTATATAACAATTCTCTAAAATTTTAAAATAAGACTATTTCTTAATATCATTTGTGTCTGGCGTATCACACTCGCACAACGTGTGATTTTCGGCTTTGAATAGCACAATTTGGCCAATACTTATACTGAAGAACGGCAAATCCACCAGTTGTCTTCCTCTCGGATGTACGGTACATTCCTTATTCACCTGACAACTGCCCGAAAAGCGATCACATCTGCAATAGAGACATGCATTAATCTTCACATACGGTATGGTTTCCTTTCAGAGTGACCTACCTGTGTAGTACCGTGGACATTGGGGTTAATTTACCACTGTCTTTGTATCCTTCGAGCACCTCGGAAAGACGAAAATTTCTAGGTCTAGGTACACAAGCAAATTTAGATACGATAATAGAGTGATTCGCCCATTCCTTTTTAGTGTGTGCCGCTACTACCGCTACGAAGACGAGGAACAGAACACCAGCAATATTAGCCATATTTAAACACTGCACGACCGCTACTAAGGAACCAATTCAATTTATAGTGTTGAACGTTGTCGCAACGTATGTTTATCTATATGTATGGAACTAGTGCGGTCAAATTGTCGCAGAACAATGCGTGGTTTTATCCTGGTAGGGCTCTGTTATAAGGCTAGCATCGCGCGCATCATCATGGGAATTCTTGGAATAATTTTCATTTTCATATGTGGGTATTTACGTAATGAGCTGAGCTTTCGTATGCTTACCTATCTAGCTGCGTGCTAGGTATCATTTTTCACATACTGTATTAATGATTCAAAGTGTCCATATTGACTTCTGTTTTTATTCAGTCGTCTCACAGCAAAACAACAAAACGGATTCTCTTTTCTTAACATTAAATATGAGGTAGAATGAGTACGGAGCTGTACATAAGATTAGTGTTTGTGTATCCATTATCTTTTATTTTAGTATTTATGATTCACAATCACTTTCTATCAGTTGAATAACATATTCTGTTTGGATGTCTTTTGGGTTATGTTATTCGTAAAACAGACGTAATAAAAGTTCGCGTGATTGATCATTAATTTAATGTTACTTTGAAATATACGTGAACCTTCAATTTTTCTTAAATGCACAATGCTAGTTTTTCGCTAAATTTATATGCATAACCCCAGCCGGCAGTACGTTATGAAATGGGCAATGCCACATGGTAACCCAGTCAAAAATGTAATTACGCGATCCTGTGCGCCGAGCAACCCTACACTGAAAGGTATGTGGGGTTTGTGAATTTTACCTTTTTCTTATACAAGGTGTGTAAATTAAGTAATGAGACTGGTATTTTTAAATATTTTTATTTGAATATAATTACAACTGGAAATCCTGCTGGAACTCAGGTAGCTATTGGAATGGCCTTTAGCTGGTCGGTTACAGCCGTTTGAATGTTTTCGAGTGTCCCAAAATAGCTAACTTGACCCAATTCTTAACCTGTAAGAAAATAATTATCTTCGAAATAACTTGAAAACGCTTACAGATAAGCATAAAGAACTTAATGGTAAATCGGCCTTTTTAACGCTAAATAATAATAAGGTAGAAAAAATAGGGTCCCTACATACATTTAACCCAGAATTTTAAGGACAATTCAGGAATATAAAAATATACCATTCCATTCCACTGAAAATAAGAAAATTGTTTGTCATTTCCGAAATGACCTGAAGTGCCAGAGACTTGTATATATTTTGCCCGATTAAGTCAAATCGCGGTTAGTTAGTATACTACCAAGATTTCTCCGGTGAATAGTTTTCCATATTTCAGTCCGTTATAAGACACACTGTATATGTTGGCCACAATAATTTCGTTGGCATACCCTTGCGTTTTACTTGCGATGTATCTTCTGCATTTTTTCTAGGATTCAGAACATCAAATCCAAGTTAGTGATACAAAAAATGTCACCCTTCTTAAATTTTCCCTTCTTAAATTTTGGGTACTATTACATTAGCAGTAATAGAAGTTATTATTTTCCTCGAGTTTCTTAATTTTCAGACTGTTTTCTAGATTTTTTTATGAAATATTTATCTCCACTTCTCCGCCTTTTTCTAAGAATATGCAAAATAACTGTATACGTATTTCGACAACAATGTTGCCATCCTCAGCAGTAACGTTACTCCGAAGACGAGTCTCCATTATTATATCATTAATTCGTTCTTTATGTGGGTCTTAACCGATTGAAACCATCATACCTTTTCTTTCTTATTTAAGAAAACATTTTAATGATCAAAATGATACAAAAATTCACAATCTTATGAAATATCAAACTAAAGTGTTATTGCATTGGCGAACATACCACGTCCATAATTACGGATGTGGTCAATTATACATGATGGGGATAGCTTACTAATAACAAACTATTTAGATAATGAAACAGTCAGTTTCACCATTTTTAGTAATAAAGTTTAATGCTATTGAAAATTAATTAAATTAGTTCAATCAAAATCTATAAATTATTAAAATTATTTCGTCGAAAAGCATGTCTTCTTTTAAATATTGCTTTTCTGAACAAGGACCAACTACTTTTGAAAACACACGGAAATAATGTAAAACTTTTAATCAGAAACAGGCAATCTGTTGCGACTACACTTGTGAACAGAAAAATGGAAACATTGTGAATAATAATACATAGGTACCTAATAGGATTTATTGTTTCATGAATAATTCTACTTGCAGCATGTAGGCATTGCATATTTACATATAATTATCCAATACACACATACACTACAGATTACAATAATTAGTTAAGAGCAGAGACGAATATAATTAAAATATAGAATGACGTATTTTAAAAGAATCTTAAATATAATATCATTTGTGCGTACCCAAAAAGATGTCTTGGTATATGTTATCCGCATTCTTGCTATATGAGACGGAGGTGCTCGTAAAATTAGGTTAGTTCGTAGTGTATCGGATCGAAATGATGATATAGTATGTCTATATATGTACATATACGAGGTGTGTACATGAAGCAATGAGACGTATTTTTAATTTTCTTTATTTGAATATAATTACAATCGAACGTTGTCTCCCTCAAAATAACTTCCCTTGGGAAGCCACACAGCGTTGGAGACGGTTCGTCCATTCCTGCAGTTCTGGAACTTGGATATTGGAGCTGGTCGGTTACAGCAGTTTGAATGTTTTCGAGTATCCCAAAATGATGTCCCTTCAGATGAATTTCAATCTTGGGAAGAGGAAAAAGACACAAGGACTCAAGTCAGGTGAATAAGGAGGCTGAGGAGCCACAGAAATATTTTTACTAGCCAAAAAATCGTTTATGGAAATTGCTGTGTAACAAGACGCATTGTCATGATGCAGGATCCAATCGTTCTTGATGTTTGGTCTCACACGTATGACCCCTTTTCGAAGTCTTTCGAGAACCTCTCGGTAAAAATGTTGATTAACTGTCTGACCTTGAGGCACGAACTCTTTGTGAACGGTTCCCTGGCTATCAAAGAAACAAATCAGCATGCTCTTGATCTTTGATTTGCTCATTCTTGCTTTCTTGGGCGTTGGAGAGTCTGCAGTGTGCCATTCCATGCTCTGGCGCTTTGTTTCCGCGACATACTCGGACACCCAACTCTCATCACCAGTAATGACACGTTCCAACAAATTTTCATTATTTTCAATCGATTCCAAAAAGTCAAGGCACCTTTCTCCCCTGATGTCCTTTTGTTTCTGCGAAAGGTTTTTCGTAACCTTTTTCGAGCAGATCTTTCTCATTCCCAATTCATTGGCCAAAACTTGATGAACAGTGGTGTGAGACAAATTCAACTATTCCCCGATCATTCTGACCGTCAACAGACGATCTGAACGCACAAGATCGCGGATTTTGTCGACATTGCCATCGGTTCTTGC
>JARFOC010047929.1:0-21311 GCA_031763485.1 Osmoderma eremita | reverse complement strand
GATTGCTTCCTGGCTCACGAATCTGAACAATAACAATGAAACGACAAGATGTTGTAGAAGATCATTGCAATATATAGGAATTTCCGCTGAATGTGCTTAGTTCACATCGATGAATAGAAAGACTCGCCTAAATCTAAAAATCTGGAAATAAGCGCTAGAAATATTTAAATGTTGGATATTACCGCCAGATAAGGGTAAGTTTTAGTTGAGGAGGTTGGTACTTCCAGAGAGAAGTTTAGGGGTGATGTGGGTGAGTTGGGAGAAAATGCAGTAATATAGACACCGTCCAAGTAAAAATACGCTTCGGAAAATATGCCAACCAATGCGTGATTCCCTTCACCACACGTCTCTCTCACCAACGAACATGACCAAACTATCCCAAACTGCAAACCACAATGATTATAGTTCTCGCAACGAAACAGCCGACTTTTAACAGCGATAACGTTAAAATCATACCAATACAACCAAACACAACTTCACAATTAGCAAATACATAGTAATATCAAATCTAGTGACATTTCGTCTGCATGGAATTTCTTCAATTAGAGCGTTGCCAGTTGCATAGAAAACGTAAGTTGTCAACGCACTTACTGGACGTTTGTCATTTTGACGTTCTATTTGGTATTGATAGGTTTCGTTTTTTTAACCATAACCTATCTATATATAAGTCAAACCATATAATAAGCTTTGTAATGCGTAGCAACCATGTCATGAAAAGACGAAATGTCAAAAATCCGTAAAAACCACGGTGCTGCTCCAGGGCCCACTTTAACTTAAACGGACTCTAGGTTATATTAAAAGAGAAAGCGGACGTTTTATTAAAGAAGAAAAAACATTTTAGGCTGTTTTTTGCTCGTACGATCAATAAATGATGCGCAATTAATATGGGTTAGTCTGTATACCGCGATGTTGTCTTTCCCTTTTTATAAAACAATTTTTAACTCGGTCACGTTCGTGTTTGCCTGACTGGAAGATGTCGTGTCTATAATAATGGTTTATTTTAGTAACAATATACGGCGGCGGCCTAATTTATATGCGACGTACGCCGTGTTCCCAACTAATTCCGCACAACGTCGCTTCCTTGCTAAGAGGTGGCTTACTTGCGCTTCATTAACTTCTAGGAAAGCCGCCGTTGTTACGTAGATATGTAGATGCACCAAAGCGATACTTTATCTAGACATTGCACTATATCATGTCTATACACAGAACCTTCACAGAATTTTGAATGCCGGAAAAATTTCCATTGAACGGAACCAGCAGAAATTTTAGCTAACAAACGCTTATAACAGTAAATGAAATCCATATTTCTTGCTGCCAATTGAGAAGACACGAAATTATCATCAAGTGCATCATTTATATGGAAGGCCGTGAATAAAATAATTAATTGAATAACATTCCTGAGGAAATTGCACTCAACAAATTAAAGAAAAAATTGCTGGCTATCAAAACTTAAGTGAGAAAAATGCAAATCCGTCATCACAACTTATGTTTACCACGATGTGCATAATGTAAATTTACGGCTGTAGCTCGCTACGAATGGGAATCCTAATGCAATTTTACTTACGTCCGTTGTCTGGTTATCATTTAGATCTAGATCATAACAGTTTACAAAGTATTATCCCGTCAAAAAACATGGGTACAGGTATTGAAGACAGTATCATGCCCATCAGCTGCAAGGAAAGTTACGCCAGAAGTAGATAACATATTACTCATTCTGTGGTGATAAGAGATACATGAGTGGTCAATTACTCAGTTAATTCACATGTTGAAAACAATGGGAGTCGTTACATATATAGTCCATTCCCCTTTAGAAGAGACTACAGGCTCTTACGGATGTATTTGTGTCTCTTTTCAGTAGCAAAATTAACATAGAACTACCTCACTTATGCCCGGTTTCTGAAACGAATCTGTTCGATATCAGGCCGCTTCAAACAATTCCAATAAAGTGAAATTAGTTACATCATTTAGATATTGTGTTTACAACTAAGTTGGTACCAACATAATTGGTAACTATTTTTATAACTGGTGTCTCAATGAAATTATAATAACTGTCACATTTGTGAGGCCCGTCTGACATATTCAGTTTTATTGTACATTTTCCTGTCATTTTTTCAAGTAATAAAAAATTGAAAATGTCATAAACGATCCTAAAAACGATCGATTTTTACTTCAATTATTACATACATTAAAAAAAAAGGAAATGTTCTATATTTGTAGAGATTTTGTGCGCTGGAGTTTTACACTTTTGTTGTGAACTCACTAATTCACTGATTTTACCAAGGGTGGTAGGTAGATTTGAATAATAACACTTTTAAGTGTATATGCTATTTAATAAAGTACTATCTAACTGATTTGATATATGTCTGCTAAGGCGGAACTCTTATTGCTATGAGCACCGTTGATTCGGAACTCAAGCGCAGTTGATGAAAAGCGTTCTGGTTTTGTGCAAGTCCGTGAATATCCGCAGCAATTCAAGATGTTTTGCATCTACGCATTCTGTCCGGCGCAGTTTTGTGACACCTTCAGATTTAGGAACCAAAACGAAGTTAAAGAAGCCTCTTTATTACTAAGTAATTGCCCAAGGGCCAATCAGAGGTGTGAGACACGCCCATGCAAAAGCTACACACAATATATAAAGTAGATAAAGTCACAAATACATACAACATGAATACACAAGTCATAGGTATATAAAATACTTAGAATACGGTGTAATAAACAAGTTTACCGAACGGAAGGTTCGTGTTCCAAGACGTGCAATTTTTACAACAGGGTTTATTCTAATCTGCCTTGCTGGGAATTCCAAAAGTGATCTGAAGGCGTTTTATTAGATACCTTCGTCGAAAAGTGTTACTACCCAGTTTACTATGTTGTAAATGTTATAACAAACAAACAATACTTGGAACAACGTTTCATAAAATTAAACAACGTTTATGGTAGTAAAATAAAATACATTTCAAACATTCGGATAACCCGAACAATATTGCAGTTATTTTTCTGCGCACAACTCGAATGCGCTTATAACTTGAAATTAGTTACGACTGTTGGAATATAAGGCGGTTTCACTGTCGCTTCCTCCTCTTGTTCTTTATCAGCGGCTGTTAGCTGTCTTGGAAAGATTGCAACGATATAATATTAGATTTCACTTAGGTAAATGTGATTTTTTTGTGAATTCAGTTCAATATTTAGGACACATTATTGACGAAGCGGATATTAAACCTTGGATATTAAAGTTGGTGGTAGCAATTAAATTAGCACCCCAACCAACAAATAAATCGGAGATAAAATACTATGTGGGATTGTTGAATTATTATATACGTTTTCTCATATTTCGCATTCTATTTATTAGAAGCACAATAACCTCACGGCACATAAAACAGCCTTGCGCTTGCGTCCAAAGAAAACTGATGAAAACATTGAAGAGCCCTCCCCGTACAGAAAAGTTTTAACTTCAATGTTTCTGTACATGTTTCTTTCAATTTTTTATTACTTGAAAAAATGACAAAAATGCACAATAACATTGAATGTGTCAGACGGACTTAAAGAGTCTAAAATATTCAATTTAGAACGCAAAACTTTTCTTACTGAATACAAAATATTTTAAAGCAGCATAAGCTAAAATTACGTCAGATGTGATTTTCTTTTGAAAATATTTATTGGCAAAATAATACATATTGAAATGTGTTAAATTACAGTGTATTTTATAACAGGGTTGACTCATTTTTGGGTATTTATCTGATAGTAAATCAGTGACACCATATTCTTTTTTAATCAATTAGTTTTTCTAAAGAGGGTAATGCATTGTCAACTCTATAGTTATTCGTGATGTTGATGCTTCGTAATATTTACTCTTTCGTGTATTATGCAGCCTCAAAATTATTATTCATTAGTGATATTTTTCTCATTAGTTAAAACGGCTTTTTTGTTCGTTTCTTATATTTAACGTGCATATGTGTAAATACTTTTTCCAGTTACTGTACATACACATACCTTGTTGCGTTGTAATCTGTTCGGACATCCCAGCGTTTGTTATCGATAGATCCCAATAGGTATTCCAATATGAACAAAGCCGCGCAAAGGGCTAACAGACCCTTAAAGAGGGTGCCCAAGGAACACCAGCTGGGCATCACCTACTGCTTCTGTAACATCATTGGCACGGCCTCCACAGTGATCTGTGATTAAAAATATAAAATATAACACCTAAAAAAATCGTTAGTTAAAAAATTACATTTAAGCTTTACACAAACGCATTGTAACCGTCGCGATTTTTCTGATTAAAACCAGTTAGTTGCAGCTGTCTGCGGTTCGTACAACACAGAAATAGGTATGTAAGTTCTCAAACAGACTGCTCATGTATTTCACATCGCGGTGTAGCAGTACACAGCGAGTTTGAAATACAATAGGGAGGCGTTAAAGCAAAAAAAAAAAATATGAGCCATATGGACTGGTTATCATAAAGAAGAGATCAACATTTTTAAATTTAGAAGGATTCCGTTAAATTTTGAATTAAATCGTTTAGCCTACTAATTTATTTCATGTTTTCTATATAACCATTGTTGCTGTAGGGAAGCATTGAATTTGCTTTCACATAATAGGTCAAACAGACCTTCTAAAACCCGATACTTGTTTACTTTCACCAATAGTGCTAAATGACACGGATATGCCTATAATATCCAGGTAATTAAGGTAGCTTAATATACAGTACCACTCAAAAAAAGATGGATTGCTTGTTTTAAATCGCATAAATTTAAATACAGAGCGGAGAAAGTAGTTACAGATGATAGCTAATGCTATTGGCAGAAAATAAATGTTATATGAGATAGCTCCGATCGTCTTTTGTTTCAAAGTTACAGCGTCTACGACTATGTTCGTGTGCATGTATCTTACTCTACAAGAATTTCTACACAGGCTTATGTATTGTGAAAAAGTTCGTGGATGGTCGTTCGAACACTTATTATAATAATTGTATTTCCTTGGCAAAGAAGTTTTGGTTATTTTTTATTAACCATAAAATTTACGTTTTCTAACATTCGATTGTCATTTACTCGAAAAATTTCTTATGTAAAGTGGCAACATTGTTATACTATCGGTTCGACAATGAAAAGATCTCCAAAAATCAAGAAAAAGAAATAGGGGATTGCCACGAAAAAAGTTGATGTCATTACTCAAAAACAAATGGTTAAAAACCAAAAATGTGTATTTTTATTCAAATAAAAAATCGATGTGTTCCAGGATTTTTTCCCAAAAATTTTATTCGATTTATACCCAATTTATTCCGTGCTTTATGGGCGCACTGTATAAAAAAAGAAGCATGTATGTACATTAAATATGGGCATAAATAAAAGAAATTTTGAATGGCAAATCTAATTACTTTGCTAGTTAGGAACGTGCAATAAATAAGTTGAGTTGATTGAGTAATATTTAATGAATAATTATATTTTGAAAGTTAGAAATATAATACCTATACTAAACACATTTTATTGTTTAATGTTATGTATAGCAGGCGATAGCACAAGCTATAAACGATACATAAATCTAGTTCTTACTTGCTAACCTCCATAATTTTTACACTAGGTGACAATGAATAAAAATAAATTATGTATGTACCTATATAGTTCTTTACGAGTTGTACGTCATAAAACGACATAAGCACAACCTGTAACCCAATTATTTTCAAAATTAGTGTACATTATCTCTACAAAATTTTGTAGCTATTAGTGAACGGAACATTGACGTCAGTTGAAAGCTAATAACTGATTCTGTTTATTTCATGGATATCTGAGTATAGTTTTGATTAATAACAAAAAAGAAGCACTATAGTTTCGACCTTCACTGTATAAATCAGTTCAACAAATAACCTATTCTATGCAAACTACATAATAAAATGAAATTGACAATAAACACATGAGATACAATACAGATTAACACACGTAATTGTTATAATACCACGCCGGTAAAGTGTCGTTACAATTGTTATGTAAATAGCTAGGAGCTACATCATCTTAATTAAAAATTACTAGCTTTATAATAATGGGAATTAATAATATTAAAGCCGGTTTGCCATGATATTCGCACCGTGCAATAGAACTTTTAACAGTAACCCAGAAAATGTAGACTTAGAAGACGTTTCACAACACGGGAAGCAATTATTCAATTATGAAATAGTTAGTTAATATAAGAGCTGAAGTGTAAAATGCGTTATTCCTGAGGAATAAGGATAATATAATCAACCAGAATGTTACAAATCTCTTTGGAGCGATATCTGGTGAATGACATACAATTTGGTTTTTAAATAAAAGGTAGCATCAGCAAAGTATACCTGCTAATAGTATCCATTTACGATTTTCGCAAAACCTACACAAATAATGCACTTTCATTTAATTTCTCACATGATTAACAAAAACACTAACAACAGCAAAACATCTATGGGACACAATCCACAGAACAAACGTCAAGCTCATGTCAAGGTATAAGAGGTTAAAAATGATCATCCCCACCACCACCTACAGATTGAGCGAAAGACATGCGTCCAGCAACTAACTACCCGCTAAACAGTTTCGTATACAATTCCATTCATAAATGTTGAGATAAGATAAAAATAAATCATTATTTGATTCATTGATGATTGAGATAATTTCTATAACTGGATAAATTATGTTTCTGTTGTGTGCTTTTATGTTGTTATATATAATAAGGTATTTGATCATTAGGAATTTCGCACTAATCTTCGTGGAATGCATTCAAAATAATGTGTTTTTATTAATCCTTCAGATTAATAAATGATATTCTGGTATTATGTTTAATTTTTCCTGATTTAATTCCCATACTTGAATCATGAAAATATATAGTAAGAGTAATCATATTTTAGGAAATAATATTATTATATAGTTTACAAAAATATTAATGGTTTTCACTCGTCATTGTTCTGGTTCTACGTCATGTTTAACAAAATTAAATATATTTGGAAAGGTAAATAGTGATCAAACCAACTTTGTCTGGCTGGATGTCAATGTCCTTATTTATTTATGTTTGTTGCTATTGGCAATTAACCTGTTAAGCATAAATTTCAAAATTTGTAAATGGAAATTTAATTTTATTTGATTTGGGTGTCGTCGTTGCATAACATTGATATAATGCCATAAGCAGGATTGTTATTCATTAAACTTTGAAGAGCAACACAAATATTTGGATTTAAGTAGATGTCATGTGGGTTGCATATATAATTGTGCGTGCGTACAGTGTTTTGATTTTCATTCTTGTTCATGTGAGTTAAAATCTTATTTCCATTTTAAATTATTAGATATTTTCAGATTTCTTTTTAAGGAATTGTAATAACATTTAATATGTATTACCTAATACAAACAGTTAGCCTGCTGTTTTATGTATTAATTGTGGAGTCTTTTTCATTTGTTACCGCTTCTGTCCATAATTTACCAAAAGAACTCATAGGTAGACTTTATATATTTGGATATTTTGGATTTTGGTATTTGTTGGATATAAATAATTATATAAAATCCAAATGTATTTGATTTTATATATTTATTCGCTTTATATTTTATTGCTTTCAATAAAAGATGCAACCCATGTGACTGATACAATGGTTGTTACATAAACCATCATAAACAGTACGTTGGAAACGAACTAAAATATCCCTAGGTACAAAAGGTATTAATGTACTTTTGATAATATTATTTAATAAACTGATTTTAATGCTTAACGTTGCCAATTTGAAACATTAGTTGCATAGTAAAGGACTGCGGGGCAGCACAATAAACACACCGTTCGGATTACTCTTCCCGCACAAAGTATTAATTAATTCGGGACGACACGTGTTTTGGGAATATGTGGATTCGGTAATTTGATTTGGTAATGAGAATCCACGTATTTCCGAAACACGTGTCGTTCCGAATTAATTAATACTTCGTGTGGGAGGAGTAATCCGAACAGTGTGTTTATTAGTTGCATACTTGAAGGAAGTCACGTGGGTTGTATATATTATTGAAAGCACCGTATGTGTTGGATAATAAAATACGTTTATTAAGCATAATTTTACTTTATAGATAGATTTAAAAAATAATAAAAAAAAAATATATTCGGCATAGTATAGAAAAATAAAGAAGTACATTACAGTAAATAATATCTGGCACAATAATTACGCAATAATTACATTTTCTACTTTGACCTATTAAAGCAAAACATATCATTTTTGAGGCCATATATCTAGGATATATAAAAATATTTCTTAATTAGATCTAGATTACATATTACTCTTTATCTTAACATACAAGATTATAAATATTTTAGCATCATACACACAGTAGCTCTCTCGCATCGTTTACGCTTTAGATGATGATGTTTTCCTAACTTGTATTTCCAAAGATGAGCGGCACATTTTTAAATTCGTTTCAATTCAGTCGAGTCCATTTTATCATATAAATAGCATCATTCTAAATATTAGAATATGATTTATATTAATTTTTATTTCAATTGATTAACCTTGTTTGATCGGAATATCGGAAGTTATGCCACTGGTAGATTTACATTCTTATTGACCAGGTCGTCATCGAAACTGACCTGAAAATAAAATGCAAACAAAAATATTGGTCCTATATATTTTATTTTTATTGCTATATATAGTTAATTCTAAATGCAGGCATTGTGTTGTGTTGGCTGCATATGCTACGCGCTGCTTAAGCCCGAGGTGCGATGATCTGAACGACAAGATTCAGATTTTTCTGTGGATGATTATGATGATTTTCTTTTCAGCAATTTAATGATAAGGGGTAGATATGCCATTATGTATTTTATATTAATATCATGACTCTCCAAGGAAAAAATGGTTAGGTATAGTATATTCATAATATTGTCGCAGCATCTTGTAGAAATTGTCCAAAGCTTTGCGCTTTAACTTCTGAATACGCGCTTTGATTGGCGTATTGACTTTTTGGGATCGGAATTCTTCCTATTTCTGGATGTTTCTTTTTGTTTCCAGAAATCCTGAGAATGAAATGTACTCGACTATATAAGGAAGGAGATCTAATGTTTTATGTTATGTCTAATGAACGAATCTTCGAGAGATAGCACTGTTTATATTTATTAATGCGTTTTACATTTCTAACAATTCATTATCTATATCCGCATTAGATATCTATATCAGTTATCCTTTTTACCGCTAGGCTGTTACCAACCTAAAGTCTAGCGCGATATTTAAAAATTCTAATGGATATTACAGGAAACGTTTGAATAAGTAGAGATTAGTTTAAGATTGTCTACGTTTGAGTTCAAGTTTAAGAGTGAGATTTGTAAATACAGTGCCGTTAATCGTTGATGTTAGCGAATTATTGTACATAGTATTGTTTGTAATTTGAATTAAGAGCTTAATTAATAAACTGAATGAACGTAATTAGAAAGTGTGTTTAGTTAATTGTCCCGAACCCAAGGTTTATGTCCGAAAATAAAATTTATAACAATATGCATGACAAGGTAGAAGCGTTTAAAAACTGAGAATTTGGGATTATCATCTGGATTCAATTGATATAGTACTTATCAATATTTCCTCGTAATTGCATATACTTACCCAAGGTCTTTGTAGCTGCATTTGTAACCTCGACCTGGGAACATTTCTTGGGATTTCAATCAAAGGCGACGGATCTTCGTCCAATTCTATAAGTTTTTCTTCCTCAACCTTTTCTTCATCGTTACCTGACGGTGCCGGCTCCTTCATTTTAGTTTCGTGAATGTGGTGTTCCATGGCGTTTTGAAATTCCTTGGTCGATGGTAGTATCCTCCATGCTTCATATGCTGTAGTAAAAGCATGGGCTACTGTTAATGCGACCGTTTCTGCGAGCTTTCTTTTGGCACAGGAGAAAGCGTGGCATTCTGTTGTTTCAGTGGCGTCAGTTGATGTGAACGAGAATATTTGAGGATGGGAGGCGTCAGTCGAGCAATTCGATATCCTAAAATTTAACATTTCAAAATTGCGTTATAACATTATTTTGACTCATGTGCTTTTTGTTCGTGGTGTTTTTACCACGTGACCTCTAATGTAACATGACGTAAATTATCAGTTGGCAACAAATTAAACATTCCTAAGATTTGTATAAAATATGCTGTTAAATGAGTTGCATACCTAAAAGAGGTCACATGGGTTTCACAGTAAAATGGCACAAATCTGAACGATCAATAACTAAAAAGATTTACAAACCTGTATACGGATATCTTCAGCACATCGTTACCTTGAAGATCTGTTACTACAACACCTTTTAAAGATACGGCCAAAGTGACTCTCTGCAACTTTTTTCTTTGTGCCTTTACGACCTTCAGTATATTTTTGACAGCTTCAACGTTTATATTGTCTCCTGTTGTCTTTTCAACAACTGTGCTGCCTGAAAATACAGAATGTATGAAATTGTGATGCATTTTGAGAAAGGCATCATAATAATTCTATTATTTTAACAGGTGACGCTACTTGGAATAGAGTTTTAAAACTAGAAAAGCGAACCGTAGTACAAAAAATTGATCGTGCTATATAGATCGGAAATACTTCATACAAGAACGGGACGTGACATGGAAAAAATGATTTATTATTCCCTAAACTTGGATAATGTTTGAGAAAAAACGAGTAATGGATGTCAGTCAAACATTTTTGATATAATTGAAGGATTAATATTATCCCAGACAGCAAAATTCAAAATTGCCAAAATTATCTTTAGTAACTTCAACATAAAGATATTAAAATAACTACTAATCAAAATAAATTTATGTTAAAAATACCCCTTACCACCTTGTTGAGTAAAGAACTTTGAATACGTATTTCGGCAACTAAATTGCCATCCTCAGTAGAAAATCACAAAGGAAAAAATAATGTCAGGCGTAGCACTCCGAGAACAATCCTGCTCTTAGAACGCCACTATCTACATTGTTGTTGAGCAGGATTGTTCTCGGAGTGCTGCGCCTGACATTATATTTTCCTTTGTGGTTTTCTGCTGAGGATGGCATCTTAGTTGCCGAAATGCGTATTCAGAGTTCGTTACTCAACAAGGTGGTAAGGGGTATTTTCAACTTAAGTTAATGTAATACAGAATTGTAAGTAATTTTATACTGTAATGTTGAAGTTACTAAAAATAATAGCGGCAAATTTAAATTTTGCTAAGTGGAAAGGATTCAGAACAGCATTAAATCTGATTTTTAAATATACAAAAATGTCAAAAATTAATTGATATCGAGGGAAATATTAGAGAAATATACTATTAATTAAATAATGCTTGTGGAAAAGAGTTAACCTTAAATTATGAATTACAGTTTCCTGTATTTTTTTCTGGAAATTTCGTACAGGGATTGGGTAACCTTACCTAAATATTTCAATTTATAGGTGACGACATCGCTCTCATTCGACAATCTCTCGCTTTCCAACAGTTCATTCTCGCAATCCTTGATGTTCTGCAAGGCCAATTCCTCGGACAGTTCTACCATGAAACAAAGAAAGAAGATTTCATAGTGCTCGTTTTAATGATGTTCGGAAGCAACCCGAGGCGGTTTGTTGATATAAAACGGTTTCGAAAAGAAACAGATTGTGATAGCGGCAATTTCGATGGTCTAGAATCGCGATACTTTGACCGATGCGTAAATAGTATTTAGTAGATATAGTAAGCAACCATTCATAACCCCGATATTTAAAAAATAATCTCACACGTGAGATACGATCGTGACCCAGTGGCACTTGAAATGTGCGCATCAAATTTGAATTTTTGTAAGTCGTCACTGGCGCTGCGTCGTTAGAAAAGATTTTGTTTTGGCTATTTGCCCAATTGGGTTAATGAGTATTTTTGTGGCATGTGCGTTTGGAAATATATTAACATTGTTCATTTTCACCAATATTTATCTAATAAACTAAATATTTTGTCTCTTAATTGTGCATATATTATATCTCGGAAATGTGAAGCATGATTAGGAACGCTGATGAAAGAAATCTAAATGTTACAAAAGATTCTGTGTCAAGTTCATGTTTTGTTTTGAGAAACGTACGAAATATTGTTTTGCAATATGTGCAATTTACTTATATGAGCCGATAGCTAATACACTGCCATAGCAAATGATTTTTAGCCGGTGATTTTTAATGTTTGTGCTTTGGCAACACTAGACAATTGGTAATGCTCAATATTATTACTAAATATTGAGTTATAACTACTTGAAGATAAAAATTTTGTTTGGGAACGTTTTGCCAGTTTGGATTAGTCTGTATCATCAAATCATTGACGTTTAATGTAATAATTTTTTTTCTAGGATCGTCTTAAAAGTTGATACCTTACACATCACAACCAATGTCAAAAGTTGACGTTTATCATATTTTTCATTATGTCATCGATACCGGCCGTATCGATGGCATAATGAATCTATTGATACGCACTTACGATAGTCGCTAACTTCAGGGTGAATAAGCTCGACGTGCCTAACTAATTTCACGCCGATTTATTTGACAATTGACAAAATTAATGAACGTATTAAAATATTTGTGTTTTTTTAGGTAGGGGATAAGGGTCGTAGGAAAAGGTTAAATTTCCAGCCACAGTTGTTAGTGTATTTATCATTCTTAGCGTTGCCGTACTGACTAAAATGTAACTGAATATTGCTTATTCCTGTTATCATATGCGACTCGTTGGTCTTTAGTTTTGTATTTTGTGTTGGTATTCATATTGATCTCAATCTCAATATCGAAAGTATAAACATATATAATTTTTTGTTATCGATTTGATTGATTGATTACGGATAGATATGATTTTTCTTGTTCTTGAATGTAACTTTGACTGACTTTGATTTTAAATTGCAATTTTCTTCAACTCAGCCTCGTCATCAGTTTTCTGGTTATGGCAGGGGATTGGATCGTGGCGTAATAAGATAACAAAATATAAACATAAAATATTAAAAAATATAAATTATGATTATGATAACAATGATTTTAGGGAATTCAACCTTTCGCCACTAATATCAGTGTTTCGTCGGAAGAAAATAGGAGCCTCAGGATTGGTGGTCACTTCTGATAGATTAAATTTTTTTATTTTGTAGTTGTACTTGTAATGAAATAAGTGAAATGATACTGTATAATAATTTAGGTAGAATACGGATACGACGACTGTTGCAATACAAAGAAAAAAAAATAACAACGTTACAATACATAAATACCGAATGTCTGACGTTCACACAGCGTAAAATAAATTGGGGAACAGCGAATTTCTTGCTTAATTATTCTCTATATGCGCTCACAATTGCAAGGCTCTGGATAGCGTTACATAATATTAATGATTCACCTTGATTTAAACAAAGGCAACTTTAAGTAATCCGCAAATACAATCAGTTTATGAATTTAACGTTCAATCCATCATATTATTAATGATATAACGTATTTTCATTTTTTATAAAAACAAATGCTTTTAGCTTTTTTTTATTTTCTAAAACCGAAAGTTGCTTTATACTCAATGTTTGTGAATCAAACTTAACCGAAATGGTGTTTAAATTTTTTTTATAGAATACATAACCTTATTTCTTGGGAAAAGTATGTGATGACATTTTTGTGAATAGCGATTTAATAACAGAAAACAAAACGCTACGAATTGATATTTCCCAAATAACAAAAATAAATTAGTACTGCTCTTAATAGATATCAGATAATTTACTTTTAAGTCATTAGCAATTCTGGTGCAACTACGCATAATGATAGAGAACGTTTAAATTTTACCGCTAACAAGATTGCCTATGCAGATCACCGTTAGTACTCTCTAAAACTGGGGCATGCTTCATATATATCATAGAATGCATCAAACGTCAACACCTGATTAATTTTGTTCACATAAAAGCTGCACGCAAAAAGCTTTTGGTATTGCGTCAGTTTGTTCGGTCACCTGTGTATGCGTGTGAACTTATGGAAAGAATGATGAAATCTTGAAGGAAATCAGAGTAAGGTAACAGAGGAGAATGTCTTCATATGGAAGTTATTTAGAAAAATCTGTCTAGTAACTCACTTCAGTTTAAATGATTAATGTTTATAAATGTAAATCGCATGAAAATATAGTTATTAAATATCAACAAGCATTGTTGTTTGAAATGTAATTGATTCCCTATTAAATTTAAGAAATAAGAAATTAATTGAAAAAAAAGAATAAAGTACAGGAATGAAAAAAGAGGGTTAGAGGTTAGAAACAAAATAAATGAAAAATAAAAATACTATAGTCATATAGTTTATATAGTTTCTTAAGGAAAAGTAAAAAATACTAGAAGTTGAAAAACTTTTGAAACCTGTAATCTAAGTATATTTTCACTCGACGAACAATAATAAATAACACACGTCAAACATGAGTACGCAATCAACGTTACGAAAATCTCATAAAACATAAGGCACAAGCCCTATTTCAACTTTAGAGACACCCATTTTGACATCACTGCGTTACGTAATCAACGTATTACAGTAAACTAAGCAATTAATATTGTAATAACGGAAAGTGTTCTAGATCGTAGGATGATCGAGATTAGCCGAAGTAAAAACAACCATTTACTTAGTTAAACATAAACATATAGCTCTTTCAACGAAACACCCGACTTTTGACAGCGATAATGTTAAAATCATACCAACATAACCAAAGACAACTTCACATTTAGCATACTCATAGTAATGTCAAATCTAGTGACATTTCGTCCGCGTAGGATTTCCTTAATTAGAGCGTTGTCAGTTGCTAAGATAAGGTAAGTTGTCAACCCACTTACTTGACATATGTCATTTTGACGTTCTATTTAGTATCGATAGTTTTCGTATTTTTTAACCATAACCTATCTATATATCTGTCAAACCATATGATATGCTTTGTAATGGGTGGCAACCATATCATGAACAGACGAAATGTCAAAAGATTAAAAATTTTGTTTGGTGTGATTAACTCGGCATTAACGTGGTGGGGTGTAACACACTCGAACAACCTTGTATGACAATGCTCTAATATGGATTACTTATGGATTGTGGAGTATATATAGGGTTAAATTTGAATGCCAAAGTATACAAAAACGTGTTCTTTCTAAAGAAGTTTTAACTAACGCAATGTTAGTATCTAAAGTCTTGGAACGCCTAGTAACAACATAATCAATATAATTGTTCTGCGGAAAATACTATTGAGTGATGATGCCAGTTTGTTGTCAGACTTTATTGACATTGTACACATATGTGTTGTGCTATTTGTCACCACATCCGCGCAGGATCAAAATATCAATTCGCTTTGATCCCCTATAGTTTATAGCCATTTCCCAAGGTTATTTGCAGTAAATTAGACTTTTTTGTCAAAAGAAAAACAGAAAACTGACATCTTAGTTACCTTGCCAAGGTAACATGTGTGAATTGTGTACTATTCTTCTATCCATGTTGTTTTTTCTTTCTATTCTATATCCGAAAATTTAAAAAAAACTATTGTGTCATTTATGAAAAATAATGTTTAAGTTGGTATCATTAGACCGAAAATGGACAATAACTGAAAACGGTATTAGTATATTTAATTATTTATTGCTAGCCTTATAATCACCCTAGATTTGAAATAAATTCCTTTGGAAAAAACAGAAATAAACCAAGTACATTACAAGTAAAAGTAGCATTATGGGAAGTTTGGATACTTCCTCTGATTTATTAACTTTTGTTCGGTAAGAAGTAGAAAGTATATTTAACTAGAGAGAAGATACCTTCCGGTAGCCCAAGTTAATTACTGATTTATTATTATTGACGTGTGTACGTGTGTGCTCATAACAATATTATATTTAAATAATGAGAAAAAAGTTCGATGATGTGACCCACACAGCAAAATTCAAATTTGCCGCTATTATTTTTAATAACTTCAACATTAAGGCATGAAATTACCTACAATTTTGTTTTACATTAACAGCTATTTTATCTTTATGTTGAAGTTATTAAAAATAATTGCGGCAAATTTGAACTTTGTATTGTAGGGATATGAGGATACCATATTATTTATTATTATATATTATTATTAGCTATTATGTTACCGTTGGATGATGCGCATATCTACACATCTGATTTCTATTTTGTTGTAAGATTTGACTATTTCAATGTATTTTTTGAATATATATTAGTATTGTTTATTATAGAAGATATAAACGGTAAAAAATAATAAATATTCTAATATAGTCGAAGGAAAATTTACGCCAAAAGATTTTGCCAATTATTTCGCCCACGATTCTAATACAGCAATATTGTTACCAAATCTCAGATGAAACATAGTTTCCAGTGTACGAAAATATATGACAATTTCTTCCGATTATATTTGGTACAAACCGCATCCAAGTGAAAAGTGCATCTTTCTGCCAGATAACGCAAATGGATCTATAAGGAGTTCTCTGTAGGTGTAAATAAAATTGCTTTGGTACTTATGCACACGCATAGTTGGCAGGGGGATCTTGTACTTTGAACGCGTGCAAACTCTTAACATATTTAATCATGGAAACAAATTCCCAGTTCCCATACCTTTCTCGTCCAACTTTACAAGTATTTATTTTTAAATATTCTTTGATACATATATAACTTTCTGGTATTGCAGTTGTTTTCCTAGTAAAGTTCAAAATATTTATATACAGAGGGTTTTCCAAAAGTCATATTTTCCAAATCTTTCTGTTACATTACAATTATGCCTGAACATTTTTTTCTTTCAAATAACTTTTGACTACTACGTATACAAACTTAACCGAAATACAACATTAACATTATGCACTTATTTAATATTTATTAGTAACCTAAATGCGTGCTATGTAATTTTAATAGTTTCAACATTAAAAGAATGCCATGTTAATTACCAATTCTGCAAGGTTTGCAACTGTGTAAATCGCGTACGTTCAAGCAATTATTATTAAAAGAAAAGTGATAATAAGTGTGAAGTAGAACCGTACGCATTCCGTTATTGTTTTTTTAAATAAATGTAAAACCGCAAATGTTTGATAATTGTAAGGTTGCTTTGCGCCGATAATAATAGTGTAGGGGTTGACTGAAAGGGTGTTGTTTATATCCAGATTATTTCCATCTATATCGCATAGCAATTAGTCCCTAGGAATGATATTGCGAAACAATCTATGAATGCGTTTATTTCTTTAGCTTTTTACATAAAGCCATATTAACAAGAAAAGTGATGTAATGCCTATGTTGCTGACATAAGCAGGTAATTTACCAATGTGGAAAGTGTAAATGACAAATGTACGATTTGGCCAGAACTAATTTAAATTTACTATTGCCTCAGAAAGATTTTCAAATACACCACCTTTTTATTTTTTTAAATTTTCAAACAGTTTCAACATCTTTAAATTTTCAAGGGGACCCCTTTTTTGTTTTCTTTATTTAATTCTATGACTTTTTATTTTTAAGGGGGGCCCCTTTTTTGATTTTTTTAAATGAATTTATTTATATTTATGATGATTTCAAAGCTTAAGAGTTATACCTTCAAATGATAAGCAACTTGAATCTTGAGTTTTAAGAGGGTCGTAAAAACAGTTTTTTAAATGAAAGGCAGGCAAAACGATTTTTTACATAAGCTTGAAGATATATCAAAATCGGTTACATTTAGGTATAGGGAAACTTTAACATTTTGTATTTAGAATAACGTTTATAATCAGAGTTTGCAATAAAAATTATACCATTCCTTTTAAAATAAGAAAGTTAATGGCGACTTCCGGTCAACCGGAAGTGATGCAAAACTGAATAATAATTTACTCTGAAAGATCACTAGGACCTATGGCAGTGTACTTATCCTCAAAATTTTTGTGTATTTCCTTCCCTAAAATATTTTAATAGGTCACTTAACTCGGCAGACCCTGTATATATAATATTATGCTATTTTATTTTGTCCACGCCGTATATAATTTATTAAAATCTTTGTTTGAATATGAGTTTCAGTATATCTATGAACAGTAGTGGACTAAACTGCATTTTGCATCAAGAAGCACTAGAATATTAAATACTTATCTGTATTGAGTACGCATGCATTTGGTTTTAAAATTAGAAGTACTACATATCACATCCTATTTCACAGATATTTCTATCTATTTATTCATGATAACTTTAATTTTCTGTAGAAGATGGAATTATCGTTGCGTAGCCTATTGCATTTTACAAGAACATCATAAGCTTTTCTTTATTTTCCATGACACGAGTGTTGGTTGCTTATTAATGACTAACTGCAAAAATTATCACTGAAACAGCAACAATGAAATTATCTAACTTATATACACGCCGGTATGTGTACAGTCGCAACCATAAAAAATATGCTGAAATGTCCTCAATTGAAGTAAAATCTGATGATTGGGCTGAACATTCAAACAATTAACGATATTGTCACTGCGAGGTGAGTTATGAAGAAAAAAGTCCACATAATCGTGGAATAAACATTTTGTGAAATATAAAATTGCAAGTATGTAGATTATTTCAGGCGGACGAAGAATCTCAAATTAACGCGCTCTATCTTATACACATTTAAAAGCCTGTTTGGATAGATATTTTACTGGGACAACAAACCTAGTACATGCAAGAACCAAATTAAATATCATAATATAGATCAGCCATGTCAAACTCAAAGTTACTGGTGGGCCAAAAGCATGAAGACCGTAGACTAGGTGGGTCGCAAAATTTAATCTTAAAGAAGACAAACTACTGAAAATCTTAACGAAAAAAACTGCTATTACAGGGCAAGTATATTTATTAAATTTCCAATAAAAAGGACATTACAAAAAGGTACAAACATTAACTTCTTTTACCAGATATTTGACATCGTTTGTCTTTAATTAAATTGTCTATTTGTGGCGTGAATTTATCGGCGGCAATAACTTTTAAAACCGGTTTTTAACAGGCTCGCTGGCCACATTATCTGGCTGTTTTCAAAATTGATTCGGGTCGCAGCTAAATGCTCAGTGGACTCAGTGTTGGACATGGTTGATATAGATAGAAGACGAAACTCTGCAGAAGTATAGAAACACACTAGTTTCCTTGGCAAAGATGTGCAAGTATAAAAATTTAGAGAGCGAATCACTTAAAGACCAGGTTAGTTGTTCAGAGATCAGAGGTTGCCAGAAACTTTACAATTGAGACAGGAGTCGCTTTAGAGTTTACGCTGCCCTGCTCAAACAAACAAAATGCAACGAATGGCGGCGGCAATGGAGCTTCTAACGCACTATTGTCAGGAAAACGGATTTCTAGAGTCTATAGTTACCGGAGACGAATCAAGAAAGGACTCGATGACGTGGAAACATCCAAGTTCACCAACACCGAAAAAATTCAGTTCAGCAGTCTGCAAAAAAGTCAATGGCAACTGTGTTCTGGGATATGCAAGGCATTTCGCTCATAGAGTTTTTACCACCAAAAGCGACAATCAACAGCGATATTTATGGTCAAATTCTCGAGAAACCACACAAAGCCATTCGGCAGAAAAGAAGAGGAAGGTTGACGAAAGGAATCCGGTTGTTGCATGAAAATGCAAGACCGCACACCTCAAATCAGACGAAGGTCTAGGTTCAGAAACACGATTGGGAAGTTATTGTCCATCCGCTCCATAGTCCAGCCTTGCATCCTTCTGATTTTCATTTGTTTGAGCCGCTAAAAGCTCATTTGACGGGTAAAAGGTTTGAAGATGACGAAGTTCAAGAGGAAGTACGGCAGTATTTTACAAATTTGGATCGCACCTTTTAGGGGGAGGGTTTACACAAGCTTGTGCCTCCCTGGGATAAGTGCCTTAACAATGGCGGCGATTATTTTGAAAAGTAGCTAATAGTTGACGCTTTCACTTAGTGTATGTTTGATATCTATAAATAAAGTAATCTGTTTGGAATCCACAAATGTGCCTTAATAATCGGATTTAGTATTTATTATTTCGAAAAAATTGCTGAAAAAGTATCCATTAAGATTAAATAAATAAAATCTATACTTCTCAAAGCTAAAATAACAACAATAAAATTCCTGGGAATATTATTTGCAATTTATGAAATATTTTATGTCAACGACTGTATATGTGTACATACAAGATCAATTATCATTCACGGGCTATTTTCGTATTCCGATAAGTAAATAAAAGAAATAAACAATCCGATATCCATTTATTATTAGACACCAGACAATAAAAGTGCACTTATGCTAAAAGAAATAAATATTATCTCTGAATGGAGCTAACGCATTCGAAGTATTTTTCACCTTTGAAATTTTATGGTTGTTGAATCACGGGTAATCGTTTCAAATGCACGTTGAACTTGCAAGGAAAGAGTGATATGTTACATAAAACCGAAGTCGACGTACTTTTAAAATTGTACATATTAGAAATGCTACTCACTTTCATGTCTAGAGTTCGCTTTCCATATATTCTTCAGGAAAGACATCTCGGAGTGTTGTTGACGAAGAATGTGGAAAATTCTGTCCGGAACTTTGTTTCCTTCTTTAATCGAACGTGGAAAAATTGTTCGGCGACGAAATAAAAATTACCACGCACCGTCCTCAAGTTTTCTTTTTTACAATTCTTAAATTTCGCTTTTATTTTTTTCAATATGTAAATATATTTTTCTGGATAAAAACGAATCAAATTTTCTATTATATTATGTTTTCACTCGGTTCTAACTGATAGTTTCGTCTCGCGACCGCTCTGCACGAATGTCAAAACGTGAATGGCTTTTGATGTCGACCAACTCGAACGTTTAACTGGCGATTTTCTGATGAAATTGTAAATTGCTTTAAGATCCGTACGGTCGCGGCGACTGCGGACCGCTTGTTTGAGAGATTTCGCCGGAAATTAACATTCGAAAACCGTTCGAGTGCGTTTTGGACCGTCGCTTCTCTAACCGCAAACGCCGCGCGTTGCAGTTTCAACATATCGCCGCAGCAGATTTCTATTTTTAAAGATAAAGGACGATATACACGGTTACTCGGAAGATGAACCCATAAATTATATTTGTTTGTTGTATTTGTTTTTTTTTTTGTAAATAAACTTTGTAATGTTGATTGTGCTACGTCGTCATACTTCTGACTGTTTGTTACCAATTTCCATACACTGCAGGCGACTTAAATTAACTGTTATTGTAGTAAAGCTGAACATACCACTTTCTTGGATTTGTACGTCTCAATGAAAGAGTGCGGATAGAAATACTGATGATGATTGGTTATGAGGACAGCAGCAGAATTAAAGAAATCTGCCAATAGCCGGCACGTACGTTCAAAAAATGAAGTATACAAAAAAATTTATAAATATACCTCTGAGATCACACAACACGTCTGATTGTATAGCTTCAGGTAGTCCTCACGTACAGAC